>CAUYPO010060005.1:0-13531 GCA_963574435.1 Cheirogaleus major
CAGCACGACATCTTAAAATAAATCCCTCAGAATGACGCCTTCTCAGGTTACCTTTGAAATAAGAGGAACTCTTTTACCAGGAGAAGGTTTTGCAATATGTGGAAGCTCTGAAGCTTTGGGAAACTGGAGTCCTCAAAACGCTGTGACTCTTCTTCAGGCGAAAAGGCACGCTGTGGGCCGGGCGCGGTGGCTCACGCCTGTAATCCTAGCTCTCTGGGAGGCAGAGGCCAGCGGATCACTCAAGGTCAGGAGTTCGAAACCAGCCTGAGCAAGAGTGAGACCCTCGTCTCTACTAAAAATAAAAATAAATTAATTGGCCAACTAAAAATATATAGAAAAAATTAGCCGGGCATGGTGGCGCATGCCTGTAGTCCCAGCTACTCGGGAGGTTGAGGCAGAAGGATTGCTTGAGCCCAGGAGTTTGAGGTTGCTGCGAGCGAGGCTGACGCCACGGCACTCACTCTAGCCTGGGCAACAGAGTGAGACTCTGTGTCAAAAAAATAATAAAAAGGAAGGAAGGGAGGGAGGGAGGGAGGGAGGGAGGAAGGAAGGAAGGAATGAGAAAGAAAGAAAGAAAAGGCACGCTGTGGAAAGCAGCCATTGTACTCAGTAGAGGAGTTTGTCAGTTCAGTATCGCTACTTAACGGTACTTTTTAGAACCGAAGAAGATGAAATTCTTATTGACGATGGACAATTTGGAATCCACAATGGTGTTGAAACTCTGGATTCTGGATGGCTGACGTGTCAGACTGAAATAAGATTACGCTTGCATTTTTCTGAGAATCCCCCACCCCCGTGTCAATAACCAAGAAAAAATTTTTAAAATCTAGATTTAGGTATGACTGCGTATATTTGTTAGTTAGGCCTTTTATTTTTACTAATGATGTAGATTTAAGACCCATTTGGTTTCAGCCTTTAAGTTCATAAACTAAGGACAAAACACACTTAAAACGTCACATGTTCTAATAACTGTAAGGTCTGTAGTAGTGAACTACTCCCCCCCCAGATTTGCTACTGTTACACATATGTAAGTCTTAATATCCAAATTCAGAACCAAAAAAATTTGTTTTTTCTAAGCTTATATATCTTTATAGTCTCTATCATTTAAAATTTTCTAGTTAGTAATAAATAGTTTTTAAATGGATATAATGGAAATGATTTTGTGTTAAATTAGGGGAGAATGGCATAAACAGAGAAAATGATTATTGGAAATAATCCTCAGTGTTCTAAATTTTACTGAGTCTTAAAAATAAAAATTCTCCATGAAGAAAAGTAGAAGTTATCATAGCAGTTCTAGATTAGTTTCTTTTTAAGCCCATATCAATTTTAGAGAGTAATTGATAATAAATACAATACTTACTATCTTCGTAATAAAATTCATAGTAACATTGTAAAAAAAAAAAGTCATATGTTATATTTAACCATAATTTTATGCCTCCAAGCTGACACTGAGAGTCAGATGAAGGCCACACCGCAGCACTTACTGACTCCATCCTTCATGGAGTGCTGGGCATTGACATCTGGGCCACCAAGAGTACTCTTATTCTCTTTAGTCCTCTCCCCCCAAAAATAAATTTCCTTGAGAGAAGATTCTCTTTTACGAGGACTCCCTACACCCATGGAGTGGCTCAGGGAAGGTTTCACATAAAAAAGATTCAATCAAATTACTAAATCCAGTAAGTCTGAGATAATCCCAGGAAATTTTACTCCATTGCCTGAAATGTTGCACAATGCTGAAGAAACATCTAAGGAGATGTATGAGACAACTGGAATGCTTTTTGTTCAAAACAGTACTTGACACTTCCTATGTAGAAAGCATTTAACTGAAAAAAAACAATCATTCTAAACAGATGAGTTTCAATATTACCACGAATCCCAGAGACGAACTAGCATAACTCTTTAGGATCCTTGGCATTCCTATTAATTTTCTGCCTTCCCTGTATTGTGAAGATAGTCTCCCAACCGTTCATTGATTCTTAGCATTAAAAGCCTTTTTTTTCATGATGTCATGCTGTGAGGTTGTATGGAAAAGCCAGTTATTAAAATATCAAATTAAGTAACTAGTGTACTCTAAATAAATTTAGGCATAGGCAAAGACAAAATGTATATTTTTAAAAAAAAACATGGTTTACTGTTCTTTGTTCAAAGATGATATCGATTGTGTTATTTCCTCTGTGTATGAATATGAATAAGTGATGAATAACCCAGCTTATAGATTAGCCACAGTCTGTATGTGAATTAAAACTATTTCATGATCAAAGGGTCGTTTCAGTTAGTGTTGGTGCCACATCTTCACACTTTTTCTATCACTGGTACCAGGATGTGCAAACGCAGTTGCCTGATGCTACTGCTTCTGGTTCTCTGAGAATGTCTTTGGGTCATTGTATGTGACTCCACCAGCCTTGCCAAAGTACTGATGACAGAGCTCTGCAACCACATCCACAAGAATGCAGGAAACCAACCGGTCGTGAGTTTACAAGTAGTTAATGACAATAGACAACTTGGAGGAAATTAGTCCATGTAAAACATGCCACTCTTCAAACTTACTCAACATTGAAAAATGCCACAGATCAACTGCAGTAACAACATTCAGACCAAGAGGAGTAATTTATATTTGTATTGTACGCCATAATATTTCACTTTCCCATATATTATTTTCCCAGATATCATTTCATTTGTTTTTCAGGACACCCTCTGAGATAGGCACACCATTTTACAGATCACTTGAGATCATTCACTCCATTTTTCACAGTCAGAAAACAGTTACTGAGTTTCTCCACTTGAATAATGTTTACTGTAGTACTAAAAACCCATCAGAATTTGTCAATGAGATACTAGTGAACGCCAAACCATAACCTATAGGATGACATAAGCCAATGAAACACAATACTGGTTTCTTCTAGAACTACCTTTTATGCTGATGAATTCATCACTCACCCAAATAGCTGGAACTGCCACACATAGCAAGAGATGACAATTGACAGGTGCCAAAAACAGACTTTCCCCTCTAGACTGAAGGATGCCAGTAAAGAGTTATAATAAAACAATGGAATGACAAAATCAAACTTGCTTTTTGAATATATCAAACTGATATCAGGACAAAAATATATTTGAGATTCTCTAGACAAAAACAAACAACAGTAATAAAAAAACAGAGACCTTTTGTCAGAAAAACAGATTCCCTTTTGTCAAGATCTCAGAGTTAACAGCAGAGTCAGTACAAGAACCCAATTCTTCTAATGCTGAGTCCTGAAATTAGGGTTGCAGATTGAAACAATGCGAAAAAACACAGGATAATTCACAAAAGTGATAAAAATAAAAATATATATGGTAAATAAATTAGTAGTCAAAGAAGAAATTGAAACAACAATGAAGTACTGTAATTCACCAGTCTAGCACTGTTGAGAATTTAATTATCGAGAACATGCGGAAACAGATGACTCACATAAACAGCTGGTAGGAAAGTGATCGAACATTTAGATAATAGATATAGACATAGCTATAGATACATCCTTGAAAATACACAAATACTCTTACCCTTTCATCCATTAATCCCATTTCTAGGATGAACTCAGAATTATTTATAAGGTTGTTTATCTCAGAGTTAATTACAACAGACAAATAATGGAAAAATGTAAATATCTACCTGTAAATACTGAATTGACAAAATGAAAGTGAATTTTTGTCTCCCATTACAATAGAATACCATGAAGCCTAGAAAAATCATGTTTTAGAGGAATGATTTATGAGTTGAGAAAATGCTTTTCATATATTGTTCAGTGAAAAAAACAGGTAGGTAGTAGGTGTGATCCTAATTAAGTCAGTATTTATGAATAAGCATGTTTAGCAAATATGTAGTCACTAATAAACATAGAAGACACTGAAGATAATATAACAATAGTTATCTTTGGATTCGAAATTATGAATTTTTTCATTTTATACTTTCCTATATTTTTCTAATTTTCTGCAGTGAATATACATTTTGTTCATTAGCAGAAAAATAATTTTATTTAAACTAAACACAATGCAAGATGAGGCATTTAAAAATAAACTAAAACCTATGCTTTGAGAGGATCAGAGGCTACAGTGCTTTCAAATTCCTCAGTTGAACAGGGATTAGCAGCTGGGCAATTCATCTGGCTCTTAATTTTCTAGAAATTAAGGCAAAAATGGAGTAACAAGTTCCACTTTCTGTTGACAAAAAACCCATTAAGTTATTTACAGGAGTTTTTTTCCTGGAACTATAGTCAAACAGGAATTTATTATTTGAACCCTTAGATAAAAGACTTCATAAAACATAATTAGCAATAACTTTAACAGTGGTCTTAAATACATTAATAGGTAGATTTTTTTGGCATCTTTTAGGCATTGACCCTGTGATAAATAATATTCTACTATATGAAATTAAATATAAATACAATTCTGTTTGAGATCTGTATAATCTCCAGCAATAGATGGGGCCTTATAATATGCATTTGAGTAACAAATGTTTTTAATAAAATCATAATAATCTATCCCATAATGTTCTAATCTAGAGAAATCTTCTCTTTGGTTGTAACGGAGGCTTAGTTAGAAGCAGAATGCTTCCTTCTACTCAAAAGGAATGTCTTTAATATCTGAATATCTTAGATTAAAACAAACATTTAAAATAATTCCCAAAGGAATTATAATAGGTAGTACATGTGTTTTTTGTGAGTTTATTATTGGAGTTTACTACATGCTCTGAATCACATCAAAACCTTTCTGCTTTAAATTTGAAAAGGTCTTAAATAAAGTGTTTGACTGCATTCTTAAAAATACCGAAAGAAAAAAAGGTCAATTTTACTGTGCATTAGTTTAGGAAATTGAATTAGATTTTAAAAGTTAAAATTAATAAAAACTAGGTTAAAATTTTAAAAAGCATAAATAAAATTGTCTAGAAGAAAGGATTAATTGCATTGATCATGTCAACTTTATCTTACCCTTGTACACAATATCATTTCACTAATCGCCTAATCAAAGGCAAAATAAAACCAAGGAATGGGCCGGGTGTGGTGCTGTCTGTAATCCTAGCAGACAGCCTCTGGGAGGCTGAGACAGGAGGATCGCTTGAGGTCAGGAGTTCGAGACCAGCTCTGAGCAAGAGCGAGACCCCCGTCTCTACTAAAAATAGAAAGAAATTAGCAGGAGAACTAAAAATCTATATAGAAAAAATTAGCTGGGCATGGTGGCACATGCCTGTAATCCCAGCTACTTGGGAGGCTGAGGCAGAAGGATTGCTTGAGCCCAGGAGTTTGAGGTTGCTGTGAGCTGGGCTGATGCCATGGCATTCTAGCCCGAGCAACAGAGCAAGACTCTGTCTCAAAAAAAAAAAAAACCACCAAGGAATAAGCCTTTCTCTTGGCCAGTCTAGATATATCAACCTCTCCTTTGCCTAAATCCCACTCTACAGTGTAGTGAACACTCATTTTGCCTGGCTTCCCATCCCTGGCCAATTCATTGTCCCATCTATGCTCTCTCACTATGACACAAAAAGGTACAATCAGAAAGAATATTGCTGATACCTATGATATCTGTCTCAAAAAATTTATGACCATATCCCAGATGTCCCTATTTGCATTTTGATACTATTAATTTATTCAGTAAACATTTTAATCTCTTACCATGTGCCATGACCCTGCATAAAGCAGACTAGAGAGAGAGATATGAGGCAATATGTGGAATAAAGTGTTACAATTGCTATAATAGCATTATATACATGAATTGTTCAATGAAAAGCAAAGGAGAAAACTGTCAAATTCATCTAAATAAGTGTAGCAAGTTTACTACTGTACAACATGTGTTCATATTAATCCCTTAATAATCTTGAAAGTATTCTTTCATTCTAATATATAGGTATTCAAAGATCAAGTGAATAGTCCAACCATTTTTCTAGCCTTGATTCTCAGTACTGTGGATACAACCTAAAATACGGAGCAGACATTCATATTCCTCTTAAGGATATCTGATTCCAAGCCTCCTTATGATCACAGAGCAATACCCTCAGATTGCTCCACTTTATACCCCTCAGGAACACAGACAATGCATTAGTAGTTGCTAGTTCTACCAGCAGCTTGCCATCCTACTTCTCCAACTGTAAAATTCTCAGCTCAAGAAGCACTTTGAGATTTTGAAAGGAAAATTGCACTTGTTTTGTTTGTTTCTGGGTATGTACACCATTTCAGTCCCTCCCTCCAAATCTGAGCATACTATACTATTCATTTTCTTCACCTAAAGAAGTATCTGTTTCTCCCTACTATTTATCTTCTATCTCTAAGCCAGTTCTCTCTACAGTAAAAAGCATTTTTCTAGTTCAACAATGGCTATTTTGATAGCTATAGTCTTAAATATTCTCAGAGTTTTTGAAAGTCTTAGTGAGATATTTCAACTTCCCTTTTTACCTCTTAATAGACCTGGTCATTTCATTCAGAGAAAAATCCCATAGAGAAATTTTATTACATTTTCCCTAATAGACTTATCCTGTTAAAGTGTTTATTCAGCAAGTCTGCCCATTATTGTAGATTATACCAGTCTATCTGATATCCAATTGGTTCCCTGTGGAATATTAGCTTTTGCACAATATATTTAAAAAAAAAAATTTGAGCACTTTGGTGTTTTCATCTACAGTCTCCACAGGTTGTCACTTTTTAACAAGCATAGGTATGCATGTGCAAAAGCACACACCTATATACTAATTTGTGCTCTGAACTATTGGAATTTATCATAATTCATCAAGACAGAACTGAAATTTGCTTTTTAATACAATATATGAAAAGAGGAATCACTGAGCAAGGTGTAGTGTAAATAATATGGAGGCAGGGGTATTATGAAAACAAATTATTCTCAAGCCCTTAAACAACCTCCAGTCATATATAAAATATTATGTCAGCTAAAGCCAGTGGCATCTCATACCACGTCAAGAGTATGTGTGAAATTGTAAGAACCCGTTCCAATATTCTGTGTTAGGTTTTATAACCTAGCCACAACTTTATGAATATTTGGTCCAAACTCTTATGAACTGACAAACTTAATGACCTCTTCTTTCTTATTTGAGGTTGCTATATATTCAAATTTAGAGAGTTCAACCTAGAAAAAAAATTCAAGTGACATAGAAATTAAGCAGAATAGTAATGAAAGGACATATTCCTTCATTGGGTATAGACACTCCTTTTCTTCAATAAAAGCTAAAAGTTGGATCCTAGAATGAAGATGGAGATTACAAATACTGAGTTGTATTAATCGAAGGGCACATGGAGGATCTTGGCACTAACTCTTTATGTTACTAGTGTGAATATAGGCCAGTACGATTTCCACTGTACAAGGGGGGAAAAGTGAAGATTTAGCATCATGGATAGAAAATGAATCAATACTGATATTTGACCTCAAGATTATAAGAGAATAATAGCATTGTGATATCCCAAGAATTTTTCTAAAAAATTTACAAGTATATCATTTAATCCTACAACACTAAAATATATCTTTATAACCTCATTTTAAAATAAGGTACATGAAGGTTAAGTAACTTCCCCAAGGTCACGCAGTTAATAACATTGAAATTGGGACTCAAACTTAGAAGGCCTATGTTTCAACACCCTCCCCAAAGGATCACATTGGCTCTCCAGCAATGAATTCCAACGAAAAAGAAAATTTTTTGAAATGTCAGATATGGAATTCAAAATATGGATTGCAAGTAAGCTCAACATGATTGATGAGAAAGTTGAAAACCAACACAAAGAAACCAAAAAAGTAATTAAGGACATGAATGAAAAATTCACTAAAGAGGACAGACACAGTGGTTCATACCTGTAATCCTAGCACTCTGAGAGGCCAAGGCAGGAGGATCACTTGAGCTCAGGAGTTTGAGAACAGCCTGATCAAGAGCGAGACCTCATCTCTATTAAAAATAGAAAAAAAATTAGCTGGGCATGGTGGCATGCACCTATAGTCCCAGGTACTCGGGAGGCTGAGGCAGGAGGATCTCTTGAGCCCAGGCGTTTGATATTCCTGTGAGCTAGACTGACACCATGGCAATCTAGCCTGGGCAACAGAGCAAGATTCTGTCTCAAAAAAAAAAGAAAGAAAAAGAAAAATGCACTAAAGAGATAGATGCTTTTAAAAAAATATTAACAGAACTTCTGGAAATGAAGGACTCATTTAGGAAATTTCAAAATACAGTAGAAAGTTTTAACAGACTAGCCAAGAAGAAGAAAGAATTTCAGAGCTTGAAAACAAGACTTTTGAATTAACCCAGTCAGTCAAAAATAAAGAAAAAAGAATCAAGAAGAATGAGAAAAACCTTCAAGAATTATGGGACTATGTAAGATGACCAAATATAAGAAGTGTAGATATGTTTGAGGGAGAAGAAGAAAAAGCAAAAACTATGGAAAACCTATTTGAGAGAATAATGGAGGAAAAATTCCCTGGTCTTGTTAGAGATTTAAACATCCAGATGCAAGAAGGTCATGGAATTCCTGGAAGATCCATTGCAAACAGATCATCTCCAAGGCACATAGTCATCAGACTGGCCAAAGTCAAAGTGAAGGAGAAAATCCTACAAGTGGCAAGATAAAAGCATCAAGTAAATTACAAAGGAAAACCCATCAGACTAGTGGCAAACTTTTCAGAGGAAACCTTACAAGCCATAGGGAATGGGATCCTATTTTTAGTCTTCTTAAACAGAATAATTGTCAGCCAAGAATTTATCATCCTGCAAAACTAAATTTTATAAATGAAGGACTTATGAAATCTTTGACAGACAAGCAACACTAAGGGAATTTGTCACCACCAAACTTGTCCTACAAGAAATCCTTAAAAGTACTCTATACATTGAACAGAACAATCTATACCCACCAGTGTAAAAACAACCAAAAGTCAAAACTCACAGCTCTTACAAAACAGTAACACAAGGGAGGAAACAAAGCAACTGGGTAGCAATCAACATGATGACTGGTACAGTTTCTCACATATTAATATTAACATTGAATGTAAATGGTCTAAATGCCCCAGTTAAAAGGTATAGATTGGCTAAATGGATAAAAAAAAAAAACACAACCCAAATATATTGTGTCTCCAGAAACCCATTTAACTCATAAAGATTCTCATAGACTCAAGGTAAAGGGGTGGAAAAAGTATTCCACCCAAATGGAAATCAAAAGCAAGCAAGAGAAGTTCTTATTATATCAGATAAAATAGACTTTAAACCAACAGTAAAAAAAAAAAAAAAAGACAAAGATGGTCATTATAGAACGATAAAGGGATCTCCTCAACAAGATGATATAATAATCCTAAATATACATGCACCTAACACAGGAGTTTCCATAGTCATAAAACAAATACTACTAGACTTAAAGAAATAAACAGCAACATCATAATAGTTAGAGACTATAGTACTCCACTGACAGACTAGATAGATCATAGAGGCAGAAAATCAACAAAGAAACACTAGACTTAAATGGGACTCTATAACAAATAGATCTAACAGATATTTACAGAACACTCTACCCAAAAACTGCAGAATATACATTCTTCTCATCAGCACATGGAACATTTTCCAAGACAGATATGTTAGGCTACAAAACAAGTCTCAGCAAATTTTTAAAAATCTAAATCATACCATGTTCCTTCTCAGACCACAGTGGAATAAAATTAGAAATCAATTCCAAGAGGAACTCTCAAAAGGACACAAATAGGCCGGGCGCGGTGGCTCTCACCTGTAATCCTAGGACTCTGGGAGGCTGAGGCGGGTGGATCGCTCAAGGTCAGGAGTTCGAAACCAGCTTGAGCAAGAGCGAGACTCCATCTCTACTAAAAATAGAAAGAAAGTAATTGGCCAACTAAAAAATATATAGAAAAAATTAGCCGGGCATGGTGGTGCATGTCTGTAGTCCCAGCTACTTGAGAGGCTGAGGCAGGATTGCTTGAGCCCAGGAGTTTGAGGTTGCTGTGAGCTAGGCTGACGCCTTGGCACTCTAGCCTGGGCAACAGAGTGAGACTCTGTCTCAAAAAAAAAAACAATAAAAGGACACAAATAATGAAAATTAAACAACCTGTTGCTGAGCAATTCTTGGATCAATGATAAAATCAAGATGGAAATCAAAAAATTTTTCAACTTGAACAATAAAAGTGACACAAGCTACCAATATCTTTGCGACACAGCAAAAGCAATGCTAAGAGGGAAGTTCATAGCACTGAATGCCTGCTTCAAACTTAGGCAGTCTGAGCCCAGAGCCCATCCTTTATATGATTTACTATATTGTCTCCCTGTTTTCCCTCCCGGGTCCTTGAAATTATTTGACATTCTATATCATAGACTTGTAAGTGTGTGATTGAAGCTGTGGCGAGGAAGAAAAGAGAAGAAGGGAACACTTAGAAAAATACCTAGCATAAAGAAATTTTTCTTCTCTGGGACTTGTGTGATGCTATTACCCCAAGTACAAAATTGTGAACCAATTGTACTCAAATATTGTTAAATATATATCATGGCAAAATATGTTTTCAGCTATTCAAACTAGTTGCTTTTAGTGGGAGGCTGGCTTTTCAGGCATAAGTGATATTTTTAGCTGTGTCTTCCATTTGCATCACTAATACAGATTGAACAAGAGGCTATTTCTTTAATAGTCAAACAACCCTCAATAATTAACCACTTGCTTCAACATAAAATGTATTTCACCTGCAGTATATACTATTCAGAATTTCTAGATTGTGCTCACAAGGCTCCTAAGCTGCCCCTTGCCACAACCAATAATATGCACATGCATTTGACCCCTAGTAACCTCATGTTCTACATATATGTGTATTCTCTGCAGATAGTTTCCTGATCACTGTAGTTCATAGAATGATTGCAACTATGAAGAAAACATCTTGATAAAACAGACTTCCTAAAATAAAGAAGGAAAACAGCCCACTTCCAGAAGTAGGGTTACATGGCATCATTAATTCAACAAGCAGGGTATTGACTGCTTACTTTGTAATACTGGTAATGGAAATAGAACATGAATAAACACAGAGTTTGTCCTCAAGGGGCTCAGTCTTACTTTATAAAATAAATAAGAAAGTCCAATATTATGATATGGTGATAAATATTATAATTGAGAAAGCAAAAGACATTATGAGAGTCCAGAGGAGGCATACAGATGAGGGATAGAGAGAGTGTATAAATTGCATCTTGGGGTTGGATAGGGAAAGGCTCCTAGAATCAAAGGCACTTAAACCAGGTTTTAAACAGTGAGAAGATTTTAGCTAGGGTGAAGGGAATTTCAAGCTCAGAAAACATAATCAACAATAAATAGCCTTTAGAAAATTGTGTCAAAGTAGTAAACTGTAGGTAGGTTGGTGCAACTGAATGATAGTGTGTTTGTGGAGATGTGAAGAATGATGGAGCCAGAAACACCCACCAAAGCCTAGGAAACTTTAATCATGCCTAAACCCACTTTTCCTAATAAATACATGTTGTAAATTTTTCACTGATATTCTCTCTGATGCTTGAATATCCCTTCAGTTAAAGATATATAAGCATATACCAAAGAGCATAATCAGAAAACCACGGCAGAAGTTTCAGTTAAACATGGTCGACTGAACAAACAGAAAATTGAATGAATGAAACCCCACTAGTATAAATGGACTAAAAGGGAATCATTAACAAATAAAAACACAGTGATCCATAGGACAACAAGAATAGAAGGAAAATAGTGACAAATGAGAGATGTTAACAAAATTTTAGAAGACGGAAAGCAAATGGATGGATGGCAACTGATTTAATAGGTCAGGGAAAGCTGAGCACAGTCAGAGGAAGAACAAATGTGACCCAAGGTGTCGCAGTGCAGAATCCCAGAAAAGCATAGTAAGTAGAGGCAGAGTATCTATGAAAATGGGTATGAGGGCTGGGGCAAGCACCATTCCTGCACCTTGGAGAAAAATGGGAAGTCTACTACGGAGAACATGAACCAGAAAGGCTCTGAAAAGGTACACATGCCATGCGCCTAGCTCTATACCCATGGAAGGCATCATAAAGCTATCGGAATGTTCTTTGTTGCTAGGCCCAAAGGTGACTGCAAAAACCTTCTCTCAGTATTGCTCTTCCAGCTTCCACTACCAACCAACCAGAGTTGGCACTTGAGCTAAAAACCCATCTGGCTTCCCTGATGTAGAACAAGAAAAGACAATCAAGGATCTGCCCCTGAGGAAACCATCAGCTTTCCATGTATATGTTGGTGTGAGCATAGATGTGAATCTAGGGTGAAAGCGTTGTGAATTCATTTTAAACCAAACCATAGAGCATGTCCACATCCACAGTCTTAGCTGACATTCTTTCTCCTCTGGACTTCCACAGGAGCCCCGCAAGTGCATTGCTACCTACACTCGGGACCTCTGTGATCCATCCTCCACGTTGCAGCCAGAGAAACATTTCTAAAGCAGGGATGTGATTGTATCACCCCTCATCCCAGTGTCACCCTGGCTATTAAAATCCCTTCATAGCATCTCACTGCTCTTAAAATAGAGACCAGGATGTTTCACATGATCTACAAGCCTCACAGGGTTTTACCCCTGATTCTCTAGTTGACTTTGTGCCATGAGTCCCCACCCCACCCCATTCTCTGTACTGCTCCCCTCCAGCACAGGCTTTTGAAGATGCTGCCTGCCATCCTTGAAGACTCTTGCCCTTACTCTTTACCTAGCTCGTTCTTGTTCATTCTTTGGGTCTCAGCTTTAATGCCACTTCTATGAGAAGCCTTCCATGAATGCCCAGATGCCACTGTAGCACTACATGCCTTTCCTGCATTGCCACTTACCAATGCTGTGATTTTATGTGTCCAAGTACCCTGTTGTTTCAACACTTGTCCCTCCTGCCAGACATTAAACTCCATGAGTTCAGAAAACATAAAAAAGTTTATTTTAGTTTTTCTGATAAGCTGACATCATGCATGGCACATAGTAGGAGGCACTCACTAAATGTTTATTTAATTTGGTTGGCTTTTGTGATCTGGATTTTGGTACTATATTTTCACTCCTAGAAAATATGCCTATATAAAGTATTGACTAAGAGTTTACTTTCATTTTAAAATGAATTAATATGGCTAAAGAGACAAGAAATAATACTTGGCAAAGAGTATGACATATATTTCAATAGCCATTTTAATTTCATCAGAATTATTCCATCATTTCCCAGGAAATTTGCAAAGCATTATTGAATAAATAGTCACATCACTTCCTGAAATTACATGCAGCTGGAAATCCTTCTGGCTCTAAAAATAAGAAAATGAGAAATCTTTTCTCCCCTTGAATTAGATTTGCAGAATGCTTTTTTCAAAAATATTACAATCCTTATTGTCTTCAGCATTGTTTCAACGGTCATTAAAAATCACATTCTCAGGCCGAGGCGGATGGATCGCTCAAGGTCAGGAGTTCAAAACCAGCCTGAGCAAGAGTGAGACCCCGTCTCTACTAAAAATAGAAAGAAATTAATTGGCCAACTAAAAATATATAGAAAAAATTAGCCGGGCATGGTGGCGCATGC
>CAUYPO010060006.1:0-15383 GCA_963574435.1 Cheirogaleus major
GCGGGGTTGGAAGCCACCCAAATGCCCGTCAATCCAGGAATGGATACTTAAAATTTGGTCTCTGCTCACATTGGAATATTACTCCATTGTAAGAAACGACAGTGACTTAGCACCATTTATGCCATCCTGGATTAAGCTTAAGCCTGTTATCCCAAGTGAGGCAACACAAGACCCGGCAAAAGGGCTCCACATCTCCTCATCATCCAATTTGTTCTGCCTGATTAATGCTGTGCTACTCAACTGGTGGCAGTACCCCTCCGGGAGGTGGGGGGGGGTGCCCCACATCCTACAGATATGGCAAACATTGTGGGGGGGAAGGGAATACCTCTAACCCTTTTTAGGGAGAGGCAAAGAAATATAATGTAACCAAAATGTCAACAAAAAAAATCTTTTATCAGGTGATGGGCAGGTGAGGGGAAGGGGAAGAGTGTATACTTACATAAGGGGTGTGACATGAACCTCCAGGGGGTTGACATGCTTGGAGCGCTGGCACGGGGGAGGGAGGGTTGGCAGGGGCAATGTATGTAATCCTAACAATATTTGTACCCCCACAATATAATGAAATAAAAAAATTAAAATTAAAATTAAAAAAAAAAAAACAAGTTCAGGGAGTCATAGGATCTGCCACACTATGAAAACCAAAGGGCCCTGCTATCTCCAAGGCCATAATTAAAGCCACTCCTAAGTGACTGGTAGTGGCAGACGTTGCTACAGTAGGAAGAAAGAGGACATGGAGCTCACCATGGGAGGATGAGTAGGTGAAACACTCAAAACCTCTCATTCTTGTGACTGCCTCAGAAGCTGCTCTGGATAATGTCCACACTCCCGCTAAGTGCTGGTATTTCTGTACAACCAGCATATCACAGGGGCCTGTATTTCCTGCTCAGATTTTTGCCACCCCTAATCATTTCCCAGTAAATCACACTCTTTGTGGATTAGGTTGCAAAGCACACTACGGTTCTAATGCTCTCCCTATTTAACAATGTTTGGTTATTCCAATTATGCTTCTTTGATACCTTAGGGGAAAAGAATTGGAATGAAATTCACTGAGAACCCATTAAGTGAAATGCATTTTTACATAAATTGTCTCATTTAATGACTACAATAATGCCATTATACAGTAATTATTATTTCTCATATGACAGAACTAGGAAGTTGCATACATGGGACTGACTCTAAAACAAAAACTTTCCCAAATTCACCAAGTTACCTCTCCAAGAAGTCTTATTTAAACTTAATCATACAAATCCAAATCGAATCAGTGATAATGTGCCTATTGTATAAGGCATTACCTAACATGTCACTGCCTATCCAGGTACATGGGCAGACATGGCTTAATCTTAGGTACCAGCAGATAATATAAGTCAATAGGATGTTACATAACCTCATCCTTCCTTATCCAAACCCTTTTCTGCCTAAGTATTCTCTCTTCAGGGTAAATCATTTGGATGTAGAACACAAGAACAATGGAGGAATTAAAGATGCCTTCTGTGTTTCTGGCTTGGTTGACTGAGTGCATCATGGTCCTGATCATACAATTAGGGAGCTTAGGAGGAGAAGGAAATGACGTGTTAGGTTTTGAGCATGTTGTGTTTGAAACGCTTCTGACACATCCAAGTGTAAATGTCCAGTAGAATGTTGGTTGTATGGTCTGGGGTGCAAGGGGTGTAGTCATTCACATATATTTAATAATTGAATCTATAGACTGGGTAAGATTTTCCACAGTACATTAATGAAGTTAGAAAGTATAGAACTAGGGGAATGCCAATATTTAAGGGATGGTCAGAGGAAGAGCAGATAGTAAAGAAGCCTGGCTTAACAAATGGACAGAAAAGTAGGAAAAGAACAAGGAAACAGAGTATCTTGAAAGTAAGAGTTTTTAAATTGATACATAATAGTTGTACATATTTTGTGGGTACATGCGATATTTTGATACATACATATAATGTGTAATGATAAAATCAGGAAAACTGAGACATCCGTCACCTCAAACATTTATCTTTTCTTTTTGTTAGGAACATTTGAATTCTTCTCTTCTAGCTATTTTGAAATAGACATAAATTATTGTTAACTGTAGTAACCCTACTGAATTATCAAACACCAGATCTTATTCCTTCTATCTAACTATATTTTTGTGCCTGTTAATCAACCTCTCCCCTCTACATTTTTGGGCCTCTGGTAACCATCAGTCTACTCTCTATCTCCATGAGATCCACCCTTTTGGCTCCCACATATGAGTGAGAACATACAATATTTGTCTGTGCCTGGCTTATTTCACTTAACATAATGACCTCTAGTTTCATACATGTTGCTGCAAATGACAAGATTTCATTCATTTTTATGGCTGAATAATATTCCATTGTGTATATATACCACAGTTTCTTTATCCATTCATCATTGTTGGACACTTAGATTGATTCTATATCTTGACTATTGTGAATAGTGGTGCAATAAACATGGAAGTGCAGATATCTTTGATATATTGATTTCCCTTCATTTGGATATATACTCAGCAGTTGGACTGCTGGATTATATGGGAGTTCTATTTTTAGTTTTTTGAGAAACCTCTGTACTGTTTTCCATAGTGGCTGTACAAATTAACATTCCCATCAACACCGTATGAGGGTTCTGCTTTCTCCATGTCCTCCCCAGCATCTGTTATTTTTTGTGTTTTTGATAAAAGCCATTTTAACTAGGGTAAGATGATATCTCATTGTGGTTTTTATTTGCATTTCTCCAGTGACTAGTGATGCTGAGCATTTTTTCACATACTTTTTTGCTATTTGTAGGTCTGAGAAATGTCTATTCAGATCTTTGCCCATTTTTTAAAACATATTATTTGTTTTGTTTTGTTTTTTTGCTATTGAGTTGGTATATGAGTTTTTTTTCTTTTTTTTCTCTTTTTTTTACTACTGAGTTTCATAAAGGAGAGTGGAGGGCATGACATACACTGACAATGTCAAATGCGATATACAAGTCATATTTGGGGAAGATTGAAAATAATCCATTGACCCTGACGATTAGGAAATAATTAGTGTCTTTTGACAGAGTAGTTTCAGTGGAGTTCTGGGGATCAAATTTAGACTGCAGAGGGTGGAAAGTTAAATGGCAGGTAAAGAAATGGAGGCAGTGAATACAACTCTCCTTTTGAGAATGAATATGAACAAAAGGAGGAAGATAGGTCAGTAGCCAGAGGGAGAAGTGGGATTGTGGGAAGATGCTTTTTAATTTTTTTCTAATAAAAATAATTAAGATGGAAAAACTTTGGCATGTATATAGGATAAAGGAAACAAACCCATAGAAACGGAGAAGTATGAGCTTCAGTAGTACAAAGCAAAGATGCAGCAGCAAAATGAAAGAAAGGCCATATGGAAAGCTCACCAATAGGCAGATGCTTCAGTGGCAGCAGAATAACTGTGCTTACATAAGTCCTTACCTTCCTTCTGCTTATGCCACTCCACTTACCTGGAATGCCTTCCCCCTCTGATGGCTTATTTTTCAAATTCTACCCACCCTTTAACTTAAATTCCACCTCCTCTATTTAGTCTTACCCTATCAATTCCTTTTGAGGTGATCTCTTCCTCTAACTCTAATAATTTTTGTCTGAACAATCCATTGGACAATCACACACCATCCCGTGAAACCTTCTTTATTGCTTTCTTAAAAAATGTATTGCTAATTAATTTGTCACATGTATGTCTTTTCTTCCCTCTTAGACTGTACAGTTCTCAAGGACAGGGTTTCTGTTTTAGAGTTTGCCACAGCCTCCAGAGTGCCTACCATGGCAGGCAGTAGGGTGTCTTTAAGTCTTCACTGATATGTGGTTGAAGACTGCCAGTCTATTATAAAGGAGAAGGCAGAAAAATGCTGGGTTAGGTAGGCCTTTGGTGTGTAGTGAGTCATTTAGTCCTTTTAATATCAAACGAGGAAATTGAGTCTTGTGGAGGTAAAATAAAATTATCTAAGATGATATGGCTAGTATGTGGCAGGATTTGAACCAAAGGCGCTTTCGCCTATGCCTTTCTGCTTCAGTTGTCTGCAAAATTCTGTTCACTTGAAACATCTCTTTCCTTCATGATATTGACAGAGACATGATTCTATCAAAGCCTTATTCTCAACTAAGTGGTTTCAGTGGCTTCTGCACCTTACAGCATCTCTCTGTACCTTACCTCCTGACAATCAACTTGAGGATCCGGAAGGAGCCTTTGATGAGAATGAGGGCCTCTTGGCGGGAGCCATACAATGGAGTGCCATTGATATTCACCAACTCATCACCAGTCCTCATCTTCTGGGACAAGGCTGCCTTGCCTCCATCTTCAATCTGTATTGCAGAGAACAAAACAGAAAGCAGGTGGTGAGGCAACTTTCTCCCCAAAATTCTACTTCCCACTCTTCCCAACCTCAGAGCCACAAGTTGTACTGGGGAATTGTTCCAGGCAACTCCCAGGAGTAGCATGGTAGCACAGCTCCAGCACGGGAGCTGATCACAGGTCATTATTTACTGAAGGTAAAGTTTGGGCAAGCCCTTGAGGAAGGAGGCAACACAGAAATAGCGCAATCCCTCTCAGGAGGAATGAACAGTCCATCTGGGGAGAGTAGCTCTTCTAAGTAAGAAAATGATGCTTGGAAGGAACCCCACGGTGTGGCTAAAGTAGCAGCATGGCATAGCGAAATATACACACAAATTAGAGGCAGAAGAGCTAGGTTCTAGCAAAATGACCTTTGGCAAGCCCTTTCCTACCTTTGGGCAGGCTTCAAAATCTGACAGACTTGAGTTTGAATCCTGGCTCTACGACTTCTTAGCTTTGTGACCCTGAGCAAGTTACCTATCATCTCTGTGTCTCAATTACCTCATATGTGAAATATAGATAACAAGAAAAGCCTCATCACAAGATTGTTGGTATATGAAGTACCTGGGGGAACTCAGTCCTCAATACATATGAGCTCTGATTATTATAACAAGGTGATTGACTCCAAAGACCTTGAAAGTGGCTTCCAGCTCAACATTCTGTGAGTGGAATGGCAAATTTAAGAGACACAAAGCATACTCTGGTTTATCTTCAGATTGTATAAATCTTTCACCTTTTACTAAAGATTTCCATGGAGAGGAACAATTCTGAGTCTTAACCCAATTTTTTGAGGCCTTGCATTTGCAGGGCTGTTTGAGAGTAAAGAAAAATCAACACTTAAGTGCACATATGGTAATAACATTCATTGGGTGTCAGGCAGGTTGGGAGGGGAGGGGTTGGGTATATTCACACCTAATGGGTACAGTGTGCACTGCCTGGGGGATGGACACACTTGTAGCTCTGACTCGAGCTGGGCAAAGGCAGTATATGTAACCTAAACATTTATACCCTCATAATATGCTGAAATAAAAAAATACATATGCTTAAAAAATTAAAAAAATAAAAATAAAATGAGATACAAATTAGGTACAAGAAAAGTAGCTGTTCATTTATCTACATCTCTTCAACAAATGCCTAGTACAGTGCTTCCAGTGTCTGGCTTATAGTGGGCATTCAGCAAAAGCTGGAAATATGGGTATTTATTATTCCAACATAGCCTACAGAATTTCCACTGACCAGGGAAATCTGGGCAAGAAGGTTGTCAGGCTGGGATGCATTGAAAGCAAAGGCAGAAATAATAGCCACTGCAGTAGGCAAAAACAAAGCAAAGCAATATATCCCCAAGTGTCCCTGCTTATGGCTAATTTTACATGTAACATTCCTTTCACCACAAAGATAAATTCTACCTATTGGAACAGCAATTCCATCCATGGTGATAGGAGTCATTTCATTCATCTATTAATCATCCTTAAGTGTTTAGTTAAATTCTATTATGTATAGGACAACATGCTACATGCTAGAGATATAGAAATGAACAAAACTCTTAGCTCCTAGCCTCAAGGGCAGGTTACACATAAAGTTTATGTGTCCTCTGTGAATGTTAGGTTAAAAAAATGGGTTCAACCCACTGATGTAGTCAGGAGGTGGTTTTTTTCTGGGTTTTTTTTTTTTGGATGGGGGGCAAGGAAGGTAAGGGTGATTAAATTATAGAGTCCTTAAGGGACAGTAAATTCTAAATGGGACAACCAATGGCTGGTCTGTGCTGAAGGTGTTCTTATATTTACTTCTACTCTTGTTCCAATATTTCTCAGTCTTTTATAGCATCCCCCCAATCTATCCTCCCGCCACAGAAGTTAGAATATTGCTGAGGTTTAGGTTGGCCAGCTTATGTGCAATTTGGCAGATGAGACCTCTTGGGTGCAGAGAAAAATATTAATTCAGGATTTTAAAAACCCCATCAAATAAATTGAACTGCTTAGTTAAACCACAGACTGTTATTAAATGTATTGCTGCTAACCCAATATTTTTTTTTAAATTAACTTTTGTCTGACAAATCATAGGTTAGCTAAGTGGCACTGAAAAAAAAAATATATATATATATATATGTGTGTGTGTGTGTGTGTGTGTGTCTTTGTTCTGATATCTGGGCCACTACTCAAGACAAAACAAGCCAATATTGGTAAATGGGGAACAACCCTCAGCAAATTAATTAGGATTACACTCGTATTTCTACTGTCATTATTATTATTACTTCACAGTCATGGCTGCCTGCTGCCAAAGGGGAAAAAAAAACTAAGAAGAAAAAAAAAAAGCAAAGTGCTGTACTTGAATTTCAGAAGTTCTGTTTGAATGACTCATTCCTTTGTCATCCATAGAAGGCCCTCAGCATCAGGCAGAACTTTCAACACAGATCAGCCATTTGAAAAGGTTTCCTGAGGCTAATGAAGAACTACAAACAGGAGACTAACTAATGAATGCTAATAGATTTTCCATGTTGATGTACATTAGTCTTAATTCACTCTACTCATTTTTTTAAAATTCATACAACTCAATTATCCATATTACTGTTACCCATAGCAAGTGTTCCTTTCAAAATGTATTGATATTAAGTACCACGTTCAGTTAATTAAGCACTCTGTTACATCAGCAAGATCTCTGTTTATTCTAGGCCAGAAGATGAAAGGGGGGAACCTTTTAAACTAAAATGCTTAATTATTGCTGTAGCAAAAGCTCAGACATTTTGCATTCTCTACTGCCACTGCAGCTGCCACTATCTGAGTCCTTGAAAAGACTCTTTCTTGGACTACAGCATCAAGGCAACTGGTCATGCCCCATTTTTTATTCTCTGCCCCTTCTTGCCACCAGCATCCTCCTCCTCAGGACAGATACATTCAGTGTAATAATGCCACTTTAGTACAAGTGTGAGGATGCTCAGACAAGAAACCAGCAAATACTTGGTACCCAGCACAGTCCCAAAATCCACATAGGTCTAAATCAGGAAATGAGGCTACATTTGGTTGAAGATCCCTTGGAGTAGACTATACCCTAAATTTACCCTTTTCCAGATCCGGGGTATTTACTGAGCTGTGCAACAGACTTCTTACTCCTCCAGACTTTCTGGTCCATTTTTATTATTGCTCACTAGTCTTTCTCCTCCCTCTTCTACTTCTACATTCCTGAGATCCAGCATGTCTTCTATTTATTGTTTAGCCTTCTGACAGCCAGTTCTCCAGGTCAATTGCTCAACTACACATTTGTTTATATGGAAGACAAAAACAGATGTTCATGTTTCTATCAAGGAAAGTAAAAGAAAAGGAAGGATGGAAGAATAAATGGGAGAGAGACAGGGAGAGAGGGAGAGAGGGAGAAAGAGAGGGAGTGGGAAAGGAATATATATATATTCTTCTATTAATATAAAAGGTTTTGTTTTCCTCTCTCCACCACCCCACTCTTAACTCTGGCTGGGGTCCAGGAAAGGTGTGAATCAACAAACTTGTTGAAATTAACATACCCTGCTTGAGGGGCTGTATAACATTTCATGATGCTGTCCATTCAGTAAGGCTGGTCAACTTTCCAGCTCTTCCTGAATCAGACCTTCAGGGTGGCTTTCATACTTCATTCGAAGTGTTGTGAATTTTCAGATTAGACCCAGATGCATTGGAATGTTGGCATAAACACACATCACAAAGCCCAGTGTAAACGATGGTTAACTTATGTGTCATTTTGGATTATCCAAGTGATCGCTAGGCTAGCAGTGAGTGGCCCAAGTAATTGGAAATTGATTGCATAAGAGGTCATATAACCAAAAGCCAGCTGGTGTTTGGAAAGCTGGAAAAAGCTGACTGACCTTGGACAAGTCCCTTTCCCTTCTTGTGGCCTCTCTTAACCATACTGGTAAAATGTGTAAGGGGGCCTGACCAGATGATCTCTCGGGGCTCTGACAGCTCTGGGCCCTTTCAGGTCTGACATTCAGTGACCTGTGAAGAGTTAGCAAAGTCATGCATTATCCTTCTGCTGACACGGTTAATCCTGGCTTTCCGCCCTATTGTAC
Source organism: Cheirogaleus major (assembly GCA_963574435.1). Lineage (NCBI taxonomy): Eukaryota > Metazoa > Chordata > Mammalia > Primates > Cheirogaleidae > Cheirogaleus > Cheirogaleus major. Next base: position 8,401 of record CAUYPO010060006.1, read on the forward strand.
TTTGCCTTCACCCATGTTTCACTCCTTCAGAACTTACTAATTAACATCCATTTCTCAATTCCACTCGGTCTTTATCCATTGTTTCAGTGGTCCACCAAGGTTGGAACACTTAGTAAGGCTCAGTTGCGACACTGAGAGAAAGAGATTCCTGAAGCTCCATTTTGTGCTAATGAGATGGTGGTTTGGAAATTTTTGATGGGTCCTTGATGAAGCATGAAGTGCTCTGATAGCTACCAACAAAGGGACAGGTTGGCCCCTTGAGAGAAAAGGCAAAGAAAAATTGACTTAACAGCACTTACCAGCTTTCTAGAAGCTTTTATTTAGTCAGATACTAGCAAATACTTGTTTGGGTCTTTTGAATAAAATTAGGAGATGAAAAAGTAAAGGAAAGAATTACTAAATCAAGTTTATATTTTTAAATGCATTCAGGAGGAGAAACTCCATCTGCAACAATAACTGACAGGTATTGAATGCTTATTACTGTAGTGTAAGAGCAGCATTAAAAATCAATGACATGATGTTGAATGCCTCTGCTTGCTACAGGAAATTTATTGGAAAAAAGTGGGCATCAGCTGAAACTTTCTTGGTCAGTTTTAAGCGTTTCTGGCCAAATCAACAGCTCATACTCTTACCTCCAAAAGCTTGTCCATAGTCTAAGAAGGCAAACAACATAATTGTTTAAATTCGTGTATCCTTTTTTATTGCAAATAGACAGGAAAGGTGCATCCAGAATGCACAAGTCCAATTGCTTTAAAAAAGACTATATCCTCTGAATGTCCTTTTGGCAACTTTGAAAGATTTTCAGGTCTTTAGTAACACACCAAACACCTGTTCAGCAATTTGGCCTTTTCTGGGAAATCAATAGAGATAAAATGTAGAGATGGAGATAAGCTGGCTTTGGAAGTTTAACTATTAGGAATCAGGATCATCAAAGAATGGATAAAGTTCTTACTTGTTCTGATACTTAGTTGGAAATCTTGAGCAAACCATAGGTTGGGGGCTATCTATTCCTGATCTGCCCTCTTTTCCCCTGTTGGTATCTCTTAGAATCTCATCATACTAGGAGAGATTAATCGGGGTGCCCTGGACATGGGAGATACAGGTTTTTAAACCTCTGCAATCTTATTGCCATGGTTTTCAACACTCTCATTCCAGGTTGAAGACACTGACTGCCCTAACTTGTCTGTCTCAGCAACTTCTTCCCTTAAAAATCCCTCTCAAATTTTCAAAGTAGTCTAGATTAAAAAAAATAAGAAACTCATCTTCCCTACTTTACCTCAGCTTCCTGAAAGGCAAAACAGACAACAAAAACCTATCTCTTAAATAAATAAGAATTTAAAAACAACAGCCAATTAAAGATATAAGTGAGTCTCGTTCAAAGGAGTAATCCCTGTATGTAGATAGTGTGAGGAGGTGGACACCAAATGAGAAGCTATTTTTTCCCTCTACCAGCTAAGAAGCAGACACCCAGATTCTACAAGGAGCTTCCCCAGAGCATAAAGCTCTGTGGATCAGGCCTAAAGGCTCCCCTGACCTCAAGCCAACAGAATTATGTTGTACCCTACAGCATGACCCATCCCTACAGACAGCTTCTTCCTCCCCAGCTGCTTAATCACCACCTAGTTTACTAATCCTCACAACAAAGGCCCTCTAAACTTCAAATCATTAAATTTCCCTGGGGATTAGCTCAAGTCAAATTCTAAACATCTGTGCCAAAAACTCATTCAGCCCAGTGCCAAGCTCAGCTCTAGGAATTTCGTAATGAGGACAGGGGAAGGGAGTCAAAGCACTGTCCCCTATGTCAGCAAGCAAAGGCAAGTTTGTCTTTGCTCCTACCAAGTCAGATCATCCTGCTGTCACTCTAAGACAGGTTGGGGGAGACAGACATGACCACACAAGAGTAAACTCTGGGTTTCTTACATTGCTAGCTGACATACTCACTGGGGTCCTGTTTACTTTGTCAGCTATAGCCGTTTGTTTACACTGAAGTCTTCTGCTGACATTAACGTTATGTTTGTCATAAATGTTAGTCTTTATTGGTTTAGAACAATAGTGTCCAGAATGGATGGAGTACATATACCCCAGCCCATACACAAGTTGATCCACTGGAACTTCTGTTTGTATTTATGTTTATCTAAAACTATAAAAACCAAGCTTTATTAATATTTAATATTGGTGATAGCAAATTATATCATCTGCAAATAAAATTATGTTTATTTGGTACACATGCTCAAACATTTTTATTGATGTAGCTTTTAACTAAAAAATTTGGCTAGACCACAGACCTAAGTGAGAGGGCTAAAACCATAATACTTTTAGATAAAAACATAGAGTACATCTTTGCAAACTTGATGTGGGCAAATATTTTTTGGGCAGGATGCAAAAAGCAGAAATCATGAAAGAAAAAGTGATATATTAGAATTCATCAAAATTAAAAAATCTTCATTAAAGATGTCATTAAAAAAGTGAAGATAAGCCACATGCTGGGAAAGATATTCATATACACATGTATTTTACAAAGGATTTATATCCAGAATGGTAAAAGAACTACAAATCAATAAGAAAAATACAAGCAGCCAATTAACAATTGGCGAAAAGACTTGAATAAGCACTTCACTAAAGAAGATAGAAAAATACCCAATAAACATATGAAAGGTGCTCAATATAATTTTTCATCAAGGAAATACAATTTAAAATCGCAGTAAAATATCACTATATATCTGTCAGAATTCCTAAAATTAAAAAGAATGAAAATACTAAGTATTGGCAAGAATGTACAGCAGTTTGAATTCTCCATATTGCTGGCAGGAGTGTAAAATTGTAAATCACTTCGGAAATCTGTATAGCTAATCTCAGATTCAGCAATTCCACACCTAGGCATACCCAAGAGAAAGAAGTGCATGTGTCCATAAAAAGATTTAATTGTTCATAGCAGCTTTATTCATAATAGACAAAAACTAGGGACAACCCAAATGTACATCAAAACAGATACATACACAAATGGCATACTATACAGCAATCAAAAAGAACACACTACTGATCCATGCAATAAAATGGGTGAATCTCAAAAATATTATGTTGAGGGAATGAGACAAGACTAAAACAATACATACTGTATGATCCCTTTTCTATGACAGTCAAGAACAGACAAAAGTAATTTATGGTGATAACTCTGAATAATGGTTAACTCTGGAGAGGATGCACTGACTGTAAAAGCATGTGAGTGTAATTTTCTGGGGGTGCTGGAAATGTTTTACATATTCATCTGGTTCCTGTTTACATGAGAATATAAATATCTAAAATTCATTGAGATTTGTGCATGTTACTGTATGTAATTTATTCCCTAATTTAAGTAAGAATCAAAAGAATAAAGACCTCTAGACTATGCAGCTTATATTTCTGAGGTGGGGATGAATGCTTCTTAGGCATTATTTTCACATACTCATAGTTTTATTCAAGGCAAAACATTTCTCTTAAAAGGTAAGCCTTTGCAATAGAGTTATAATCTATGAACTTGAACATTGTTCCTCTCTTCTTTGAGATAGTATTCATCTACCCCGCTCCCCATAAGGTAGGTAATTTCAGTGGAAAATGAAAATGAAGACCAACACTTCATTTTCTTTACCTGTCAACTGGTAAAGGTGAAAAAAAAAATTAATCTCCAACCAATTTCTATCTTGGCATATCATAAAAATGGAATCAATCCCTCACCCAATGTTGGAGCCATCTACTGCTACTCTTCTTGGAAATCTCACATATGTCTCTTTCTTATGGTCCCCAGAGTTCCTGACACCCACTTCTAGAAGCCTAACTTCATCAGGCCATTGTAGCACAGGCAACTAGCTTTTCTTTGGGCATCATTACTACCCCCTTACTGTCTATGCTTCTTGGCTGTCTAATAAGATATGACTTCCAGCAGTATAAATGATCACAGAACCTAGCAAAGCTGATGTGGTAGAGAGAATTCAGGGAGGACCAAGGTGGAAGAAACTGTAGGAAAGGTTATGGTAGAGTGCTAGAAGAATATTTGCTCCTGGCTTCTAGAAGGAATTGTCAGTAACAAGAGTTCACTATATGCTCCCTTGTGATAGGATTAAAAGAGTCTAGAACAACCCCAAAAGTCCATAATGCCTTCCATCATAAGTCTAGCTGTGAGCTTACATCCCACCTAATATAAAAACACTGTAAAGAAGACATACCAACTTATTGGCATTTATGAACTGTGCATTAATACTTGTAAGAAATGCCAAAATTAAAATGAGAATGTGTGTTAAATTCCACCAGATTATCAGAGAGAGATGGAAGCAATTCTACCTGGATTAATATAATCTTTATTTCTCCAATATCAACCCATTGTTGATGTGAAAACTATTCTTCAAGTTGACCAAAAATGCCTTTTTAACTTGCCAGCTGAATCTGAATGAGTTAGATACAACCTTCCAGCCCAAAAGGATGTGATTAACTATCTGGAATCTGAACCATCCTGAAGCCAGTTTCACTCAATAACTCACTGCTGGCTCCCTGAAGCCATTTATTTATAGCCCATTACGCAAAAAGCCAAAGACAGTTTCTAAAGAGTGCACATACCCAACATTAGTCATTTCTGACTGGAAAAGGACCAAGGGACTAAACACCTTTCAAGGGAGGGACATAAGGCTGCTGCTGCTGCTGCTGCTGGAAACTACTAGGCCTGCTTGGCTGCCTGGAAACCACTTGTCCAGCTTAGTAGGAGCCTGTGTGCCCTCCACTAGATGTGGATGGAAGGAGAGGGGGCTTGCTTTCTATTTTACAGAGCTGGGTGCCTGCATGCCACTCTCAGAACATTGTTTGTCCCTGCCCAGGCCCCCTTTACCCAGCAGTGATTTTAATCTCTGGTCTTTACTAGGCCCTCTGACCAATGGGAGATGAAAAAGGGGAAAAGAGGCATTTAATTTCTCCCATCCCTCTGAATAACTGCTACTAAAGCAAATAGCTCCCAAATAACCTACCAAGGCATACATGTATGTTGCAAAGACAATAACAATAATATCCTTTACTGACCTTAGGATAGATCCTACTTTTAATTAAACCGGCACACTTGCTGCTGCTTTCACATAGTGCTGCAAATCTGGGAACAAGTGAGCCATCATCACACTATCTATTCCAAGTTACTGTCCTGTTCGCAGGGCAACTGAAAAATGACACAACATCTTTTTCCTGCTCAGCAAGACATGTCAAATAACATAACACAAAACTGAGTTTCCACAACTGAGAAAGAAAGAGAGAGAGAGAGAGAGAGAGAGAGAGAGAGAGAGAGAGAGAAAATGCACTCAACTTGCTATGTGTGTTAGTGGTGGGTAGGGACTCTTACATCAAAGTTCATTTCCCTTTGTAATGCTGGGATTAGCTTGAGAGAGAAGAAATGATGGGCATTTGAGTTCAAGACCTGGGGAATCAATAAGGGCAAGTGGTGCGGAAGTCATTCTTTCTGGTTATCAGACTTGTTTTAGGTTAAGGCTGGGTGAAAAGACAGAGCCAGATTTTTAGCTTCTATCTCTGATTACTCTCACTTCTCTAACCTTAAACACAAGTGCCTGCCTCTTCTCCTATAAGGGCTGACCCCTTCTGATAGCAGACCCTACAAACCTTGGCACTGAGGTTGTTCCTCACAGCCAAGGTCACTCTGGTGATTTTCCTCCTCCCTTCAAACTTTCTCCAATCCTCTTTAAACACCCCTACCATGTATACACATTCTCTCTTCCACTCCCACCTCTCTCCCACAACCAGGCATTTGAGCTTGCCTTCACTACCTCATCCTCTCTCCTGTTCCTCCCTGCCCCCACCCTCTCCCTGGGTTTCCTGTGGGCAAACTTCAAGCACCCCTGTCATTAACATCTGGCACTTACATTCACTAATTAAATCAGACAGACCAAGGAATGATTCTTATGATGTAAACAGCAGCAGATCAGAAGCTGTACATGATCTGGCAAGTTGTGCCTTTTTGACTTCATTTTCTACAACCCCTCACTCCCTGCAAACACATATACTGCAGTCATACTGAACTTTCTGTTCTTCGGAGAGGACAAGCCTATTCTCACCTCAGGACCTTTGCACTTGCTGTTCTCTCTGTTGAGGACACTCTTTTTCTAGATCCTTATGTAGCTTCTTTTATCATTCAGGCATCAGCTCAAATCTTGCCTCCTCAGAAAGGGCTTCCCTGACCCCTGATATAAAGTAGATTCTTCCTCTCCTTCCCCCACCACCCTCCATCACATTACCTATTTTGTTTTCTTCATAGAATTTATCACCATTTTATATTATCTTGTTTATTTCTATGTATTTACTTTCTGTCAAGATACTTACATTATAGAGGGGTGATAGTCAATATCTGTTTACAGCTCTATCACTGGCACCTAGGAAAACAAATGTCTGTATTTAGCACATAGTAGTTGCTCAATAAATATTTGTTGGAATTAGAAGAGATCTCAGGATACCATTCCATTAATTTGCCTGATTCTGGACAAGTAACATTATTTTCACTTTGTTGATCATATAACTGATGTTCAGAGACGTTACATGACTTGCCCAAAATAGAGCATCTGTTAGGTTTAAAATATTTTCTTCTGCATGGCTGTGACAAAACTTTTTTTTTCCTCATAGGTATATTGCTATCCATGCTTCTTAACTAGCAATGCAAAGAGTTCTTGCTAAAGAGACACTTAAAGCTTTTTAAAAATCATTATTATTTGTTTGCTTGCTGTTATTCTGTCTTCTTTGAAGTTTCTGTTCATTTCCGTTGCCCATTTCTTGAGGGGATTGTTTGATTTTTTCTTGTTAATTTTTTTAAGTTCTAGATGCATTCTTGTTATTAGGCCTTTATCAGTGGTGAAGAGAGCAAATATTTTCTCCCACTCTGTGGGATGTCTATTTGCTCTACTGATAGTTTCCTTGGCTGTGCAGAAACTTTTTAATTTGATCAGATCTCATTTGTTTATTTTTGATGC
>CAUYPO010060008.1:0-46296 GCA_963574435.1 Cheirogaleus major
AATTCCTTGAAATGGGTCCTGAATACTTTTATGTCTTCAAAAACATTATACTTCTCACCCCACTCAACCCCCTGCATATACACCTAGGGATTTCTCCCACTTAGATGAACCATCTAACTACACACAAGCAGCTAAGGCAAAAGAGATGACACTACCCACTTGGTTGGGTAACTCTAAAGTTGCCAAAAAAAAAAAAAAAAATACTCTCCTCAGACCAATCCTAGAAGGGGTAAAATTACAGAAGGAAAACAGTCAGGGTCAGTAGTTGACGGAGACTGATTCTAATACAAAAATGTCTTTGAAACTCATGATGAAAGTGTGAGGGCAATGAAGGTGTGGATCTGGTGTGCATTGGGGGCCTGCATGGCGTAGACCTTATTTCTCCATTAGATCATATGCTCCTAGAGGGCAGGGACCACACACTGCACCTTTATCTTGTCCAAATAGCACGATTCCTTAAACCTCAAAGTCACTCAAAGACTAGTCGCATAACCAAACGAGTACTGGGCCTTATAGCTTTGTGAATTTGGGGAGTATTAGGATACTCTTTTTTAAAAAAAAAAAAGTGAAGTTACTCTTAAATTTTATTTTTAATCATAGAAGAAAGGAAATCAGATGATAGAACTAAGTTTCAGAACCAAACTAGCTCTTTTTTCAGTATAAAGTAAAGTAATCAAGAGCTGGGCACTTAGAAGAAACTAGAAAGAAGTACTAACCTATCTACAGCAGTCATAGGATATTGATTTTCCTTTATCCCTTGAGTTTCTTGCCTACTAACTTTTCAATGGGTTCCCACCCACCAGAGTACTTATATTCCACATTCAGTAGTATTGGATACATAAGTAGGACACAGAGTCTGGGCACATAAAATGACCACCAAGTCTGGTGTTCCATGGGCATTCTTGAGCTCCCGGAAGTCTGGATCCTTCCACAAAGAACCTCTTCTCCAACATGACTTTACAGGCCCCTTGGATTTACTGGCTGGTCTCTGAATACAGTGTTGATTTTCCTGGTTCATAAAGCCAAGCAGAGTTCCTGCTGCCAGACAGGTGTATTTGTTTTTGAATGATAAGGACACTCATTCTCAGTTTAGACTAATAATAAACACTTTAGACATCCTTCTAAGCCTAAAAGAGGAAAGAATAAAAACCTTCATAAATAAAAAAGCAACAATGTCTATTAATGGAGTCCTACTCCTTAGAGAACACAGGGCCTTGTACCAAAGGTGGGTGCTTGCTGGCTGACCTTCCTGGCAAGCAAACCCTCTGAATATTGCCTTTGAAAGCCCTTTCCCATCAATAGAGCCCTCAGGTTAGGTTTATCTAATAAAAAGGAAGGGAGACTTTGAGAGTCAGGAGAACTCAAATAATAAAAAAGGGTGTATTGGCCCCAAAGAGATATCAGAGGGAGTCAGTGCCAAAGGAAACCTTTTTCACCCCTATAAACATGCCGCTGCCTGTGAGAGTGGACATTTGATGAGAGAAGCAGTAGCAAAAGCAGACACAGCAAGGTAACCAGGAAAACATAAAAGAGTGTGGTAAAGGAAAATTCAAGGAGGAAGTAAATAGAATAATTTTGTATTCCTTTAAGCGGCCTAAAACCTAATGTTGCAAATGGGGGCGGTTAGAAAAGGATGTACATGCCAGGTACATTCACAGCCCCTTGCACTGGCCATGAAGATGGTGACTTCCAGCATCGAGATGCCCAGCAACATGAGAGGTCGAAGAGACAGGCAGAGAAAGCCAGCTGCATCCTGGGCACCAATGGTGGAACCCTCTCCTGCCTCCTCTGAGCTGAGCTTGAGCCTCTAATCTCACTTTTCACCTTGGTTCTCAATCAATCCAACTGTTGTTTTGTTTTTGTTTTTGTTTCTTTACTGCCACTGATCACTTAAAAGGAGCTTGCTTTAGCCAGAATCCAACGGACCTGAGCACCATTGGCCACATGTTGTTTCCCTCTTGGCTATTTGATGTGCTCATGGTTCTACTACCTGAGGAGGAAGGAACAACTCAGCCCCAGATGGAGCCAAGGGGGCACAGCGCATCCATCATCTCCAGAGCTCTCTGGGATTCGCCATCAGCACTGGCTGGCATCAAGGATTGGGCTTCTTTGCTGACGACACTTCTGAAAGTTTGACCCCAACCGCAGAGAAAAATGGCAGCTCTTTCCATGAGGTAGGCATGAAAGAGTGCTCACGACAAACTTCTCTTGCTTTGTCTTACCCTCTTCATGTGACTTCATCCTGAGGATTTTAAAGTCTCTACAAATCAAACAAACCCTTTTCTTTCTCCAATTGTCCTACATTTTTTTAATTCTCAAAACAATCCTTCACTGGAATATTTTACTTACATCTTTTTTATATCCTCCTGTACTTTTGCATTTGAAGAGATTTGTTGTTCTCTTTTAAAAATGTAAAATTACTCATAAATTTTCATTTTTTATTCTAGGTGGTAAATACATGGGTATTTGTTATCTTAATAACTTTTCTTTAACTTGAAAATTTTTCATAACAAAAAAAGAAATAAAGGTGTAATAGAAGAACTTAAAATTTTTTTCACATTCTGACTTTTTTCTCTTCCTTAAAGTTAGGATATAGTTGGAAAAATTACTATTTAGAAAATGAAATTTATGTGTTCTGAGACATGGCTTTCTCAGATGTGAGTTTTGTATACAGAGAACATGACATGTTTTGGAGGCGACTACTAAGGTAACATCTTTAAGGAAGAAACTGTGCAGTCATTCGTTGTTCTATGCATATTTGCTTTATAGATTCTTTTTGTCTCACTTTCTTTATAAATCGTATTTCTTCTTTTATTCAATTTTTTTTACCACAGAGCTATGTGGTACAATTCTACGTCCAGGTAGAAATGTCTCCTTAAGAGAGGTATGCTCATGGAGAGGCATGGTGGTTCATGCCTGTAATCCCAACACTTTGGGAGGCCAAGGCAAGAGGATCTCCTTAGCTCAAGAGTTCGAGACTGGCCCATAGTAAGACCACATCTCTACAAAAAAAAATTTTTTTGATTTTTTAATTAGCTGGGTGTGGTGGCACGTGCCTATAGTCCCAGTTACTCTAGAGGCTGAGGCAGGATGATGCCTTGAGTCCAGGAGTTTGAGGCTTCAGCAAGATATGATCGTGCCACTGTACTCTAGCCTGGGTAACAGATGGAGACCCTGTCTCAAAAAAAAAGAGATGTATGCTCAAGTATTTATGGGTGGAGCGTCTGCAATCTACTTAAATAGCTCAGAGGTAAATAAATAAATGGATGGATAGATACACAGATAAATATATGTGTGTATATATATGTATGTGCCTGTATGTATATGCATATATGAAAGATTAAATAGGTAAATAATAATTTATTGAAACTTAATGGAAAGTATGTGTGTATTAGTTAATATTTTACTTTTTCTGTATGCTGAAATTTTTCATGATTAAAACTTGAAAGAATGGATGGGAGGAAAGAAAAAAGAAAGAATGAAACAGAGAGAAAAAGGAAGAAATGCTACCTTCCTTAAGACAGAGCTGAAAGATGTGGTGTTCAGCTGATTTGCTCATTTGGAGAATGCAGATGGTCAACAATAGCTCACAACATTACATTTTAATCACCTCCTATCCAATTATTGTAAATTATACAATCACTTTTTGAAATCTGATACCAGCTCTGCTGGACTGCTCAGTGAACCTTCACAGAAAATCTTCTCTTTGAGAATCCTCTAAAGTTTAGCTGTAATACTCTTTTCTGGCCATTCCATGGGTCTGATTTATAGGTGAGATCTGCCTTATTAGCATGAGTATTTCACACCAACTCTTTTGAACAGTTCCAGGGAATCCTCTTATTGCTGACCACCTGTCTTGAGCTAGGTGAAGTAGGTATTGTTGACTGGATGACCCAACCAGTATTCAGAACCTAGCCACCTAGCCCTTACCACCTTCTACCTGAGATGGCAGCATCACAGTTACAGCCATTAAAACATATGTGAAAATCTGCTGGATGAATATTCTGAGTAAACTCTCATTTTCCTCATAAAATGGACCTTTTCACCCTTTTGCCCTTTGCCCTTTGGCCTTTAGCTCCTTTTTTTTCTTCTCTGTCTGGAATGCAGACATGAAGTCTGGAATTATAGTGGCCATCTTGAGATCCTGAGGTGACCAAAAGAAGGATGACAGCAGAGTGGAATGAAGAAAAGTCTAGGTTCCTGATGGCACTGGTGAACTACCTTACCAGCGTTGGAATTTCTGTTGAAAAAAACAAATAATGGGCTGGGTGTGGTGTTTCACACCTGTAATCCTAGGACTCTGGGAGGCCAAGACAGGAGGATCAGTTGAGGTCAGGAATTTGAGACCAGCCTGAGCAATAGCAAGATCCTGTCTCTACTAAAAAGAGAAAAATTAGCCGGGTATGGTGATGTGAGCCTCTAGTCCTAGCTACTCCAGAAGCTGAGGTAGGAGGATCGCTTGAGCCCAGCAGTTTGAGGTTGCAGTGAGCTATGATGATGCCACTGCTCTCTAGCCGGGGTGACAGAGCAAGATTCTGTCTCGAAAAAACAAAACAAAACAAACAAATAATGCATGATAAGACTAAAGCCTTATAGAAAGTTTTTCAATAATTTGCAGCTGAAAACATATCAGACTTGATGAATTTTTCCACCTCCTAGAAGACTTGGTTCTGGTATAACAAGAGTCACTCCCAGCCTCAGGCCTCCATTCATGATACCCTACTCAGAACTTGGACTATCCACAAGTTACCAAGGAAATGAGTCTTTCACATGCCACATTTCCCACACTCCACTGAGGAATGGGTGTTAGGTTCTAAGCATAACTGTTTCTTTTGTCTTCCTTAAATCCTCCTTCTGAAAGGGCAACATGATTTTTTTCAGATGTTTGGACTAGGTCCAACTCTTTCAGAAAAAGCAACCTTGCTACCTTTACCCCTAGAGAGTTACCCAAATATTAAGCCAAAGAAATTAAATATAGTTTATAAGTCCTGGTAATCACAGCCATAAAATTTTTCAAGAAATAAATCTTTCTCTGGTCTACGGAAATGTCTGGAGACTCTGGAAGAAGAATCCTGGTCTTCCTATTGGGTAGAGAAACAGAAAAAAATGATATGCTTTGTTCTTGTAAATTTCCAAAGAACAAGCTGGGTGTGGTGGCTCACGCCTGTAATCCTAGCACTCTGGGAGGCCAAGGCGGGAGGATCGCTCAAGGTCAGAAGTTCGAAACCAGTCTGAGCAAGATCGAGACCCCATCTCTACTAAAAATAGAAAGAAATCACTTGGCCAACTAAAAATGTATATAGAAAAAATTAGCCGGGCATGGTGGCACATGCCTGTAGTCCCAGCTACTTGGGAGGCTGAGGCAGGAGGATTACCTGAGCCCAAGAGTTTGAGGTTGCTGTGAGCTAGGCTGACGACATGGCACTCTAGCCCGGGCAACAGAGTGAGACTCTGTCTCAAAAAAAAAAAAAAAAAATTTCCAAAGAACACTGTAAGTAAATAAGTTTCAACTAGTAACTATGGAGATAAAATCCCTCACCTTGGCATTGCTAAAGTGCAAACCAAGACAGAACAAATTTCCCCTACCCTTAGACCCCAGGCCTCAGCTTTGTGCTTTCTGTTTTGGAAACCCCAAACCATGCAAAACTCAGTAGGTCGGGTGTTTGAACATATGAATAAAACAAGCCAAGTTTCCTGCTGACCTTGGCTAACCTTGAAATCAATCATTCTTCCAGTGCTGGTCTGGCCAACAGTGAAGCTTGTGGTTTCATCTCGGTTTTACCACAAAAGTTTGTGATGAAACATTAAGAACCCACTGAGATTTGCACTTCCATTCCTGTCTTGTTTCAAATTCTTTTTGCAAACCTTGGTGAGTTCTATAGCATATGACTGCGTAGCTCTGTGATTTCTCTTCTGTTCTATCTGGGCTCAGAACCAAATTTCTGCCAGAGAGCATTTTTTGAGAGCCCAATGATGAGAAGGCAAAGAATATCACTAAAATCAGGTCAGTGTAAAATCAAGAAGATTCTACCAATCTGATACAAATATATATGACACCACCTCATTGGACCAACTATAGGAACAATTCAAGTAATTTGAAGGACACAGTAAAAAAAGAAAAAATTTCCAGGAGTTAGGTACTATGGGGTAGGAGGAGCTGGAGGAAGGAAATCCAAGAATTGACAAATGTTGCCCCAGACTAAAAGAACAAGAAACATAGAAGTGGCAAAGCATCCTGAGAGATCCTAGAGACAAATGATAAATAGGGATTTACCTCCAATGAAGAGTAGCTCCAGGGTTTTCCAGCCCACAAACCTGAGTGAAATCAGGATACACATGTAGAGAAAAGTAAAAAATCTGAATGTGTAATCATTAGCAAGGACAGGGTACCTCAATCTCATGAGCTGGTTGTGCCATTGGAGTTGAAAAAGGGAATATCTCTGTTCTGTATTCTAGAGTGACATCGATGTCCATAAAGGCAAGAGTACCAAATGTCACGTGATCTCACCCCATATAGATTGTTGTCACTAGAAATATTTGGGAAAATCTCACCAAACACTCATCATTTTCTCATAAAATACTGAATTCCAACCCCATTGTGTTATGAGGGACCTGAGCTAGACATAACCAAAAAGCTTTATATGCCTTGAGCCTCTTCCAAATACAATCCTACTTTGTAGATTTAGAAATTTAGCCACAAATACCCATTAACCAACCTTGGAACAAAAAAAGAGAATTTTTTCTTTATCCCAGCACACTCTTTTGTGAATTATGCATGACGTTTTTCAGTGACAGGAAAAAGGAATCAGGGCAGAAGACATATATGTCACCAACTACTGCAATATTCTAAAGGCAGAAAACTGGCCTCATTACATCAAGAATATACTAAAGACAATGCTTGGGTCAGTGATAATGTAGGGACCCACTCCTGGAACTTTAAAATTTCCGCAAAAGTGATCAAGAATGACCCAAGGAAGACTAAATAACTGTCCCTTTCTCAAGGCCCCTTCCCTCCCCAGCTCCCAGCTAGCTAGTACACAAACAGTGCTATGCAAGGTCATGCCCTTCCCAAGACCAGTCTGGCAGAAGCTTCATGACACTCTAATAGACCAAGACATGTAAGTACTTCCTCTGAAAAGTGATTGCTACTTTCTTGCCCTCAATGGAAATTACAAGTTGCCACTATGCTCCTCTGAGTCCCAATCTACCGAATTACCCTATAGGTGACAAATGATGTTATCTCCACAGAGCTCATTAAAATAAAGCGATGCAAAAGGGCTAAATACCAACTGGGGCTGTGGCTCCAAAGCCAAAATTCTGGTTGGGGACAGTAGTTCGTGCCTGTAATTCCAGCACTTTGGGAGGCCTCGGCAGGAAAATGGCTTGAGCCCAGGAGTTCAAGACAAGCCTGGGCAACATAGTGAGACCCCATCTCTACAAAAATAAAAAAAAAATTAGCCAGGTGGGGTGGGGTACCTGTAGTCCCACCTACTTGAGAGGCTGAGGTAGGAGGATCACTTGAGCTCAGGAGTTCAAGGGTACAGTGAGTCATGATTGTTTCACTGCATTCCAGCCTGGGCAATGGAGCAAGACCCTGTCTCAGACAAAAAAAAAATTCTAGAACAAGATTACATATTTGGCATCAAAGCCATCATAGTCAAGGGGCCCCTAATTCCCTACCCTGCTGCAAGATATATGTACAGGCTTCCTATGGTAAAAAGCCACCCACCACTGCCTATGTCACCAATGTATAAAACTCAGTGAGCTCAGAACATAAACAGAGGACTATTTACTATACTCTTGGCACTGGCAAGCTTATAAACAATAGCTCAGTGGAATATTTTTGCATTGAGTTTGTTTCCTGAGTATGTTTTTCTTATAAATCTGCATGCTTACCCGAAGACCACATTACTCATTAGACGTTAGAGCTGTCCTTGTGACCTATTAATATTAATAAAATCAAAGGGGTGTTACTTGGGCACTTTCCAGTCAAAAACTGCAAATGATGCACCATTCTTGGGTCGAGGTACAGGAAAGTTTTTGTGTACAGCATCCAGCAGGTGGCACTCACAACCAAGGCTAGGAGGAGCTTTCCTGCTGGCCAGGGAACACTTTGTTCACAAAAAATCGGTTCATTACAGCTCAGTAAATACTAGACAGATGACTTCTTAGTAAAAGACTGTGTATTTCACCCCTAGTGTCTTCTTAAATGAAGTTTTGACATTGGCTATAAACAGCCAAGTCTATTAACATCATTTTTTGTGTGTGTGAAGTAATCCAAAAGTAGAGAAATTTCATACTGAAAATATGTCTTTGTGAGTAACAATATTTGGCCTAAGATATTTCTCTCATCCCTTTCCTGATTTGGCAATATTTGGAATGGGATTAAGGACTCACATATAAATTCTAATATTTAAAAAGCAAACCAAAACAATTTGAATAAGAATGAATTGAGCAGAGAAAAATAAAAGACATTCTCTGCTAAAGAATCTCTTAATATTACAATAGTAACTACACTTGTCAGTTCATAGTTCATAAAGGCCTAGGAATTGTTTTGTAAAAGGGATGGAAATACCATGATCTCACAGACTAAGCTTAGAAATTTATTTACCCTTGAGTCACATGTACTAATTATTAATAATCCATATCATCTGCTCCTTGAACAAGCAAAATCAATCACCCTATTATTTTAGCAAAGTAAATAGAAGTATGGTAAGGCTGTATAAGATCAAGTATACTAATACTAGCCAACGCTGCCTCTTACTAAGCACTTATTATGTATCATACGTTGAAAAACCTGCAACATACAGCAATTTAATCCTTACAACAGCCCTATGAGGCAGGAAGCACAATTATCTCTACTTTGCAAGAAAGGAAAATAAAGTTTAGAGGCAAGTTACATAATTTATGTAAGCCTCATCTCCTAACTTTTAAGGTGTGAATGATAATGAAAGCTATGTCTTAGAGTTACAAAAATTAAATAAGTCTGGTAAGTGTTTTAAGTCTTGAATATGTAAATTACTATTGCTATTACTATTACTACTGCTACAAGAACAGCTACTACTAATTATTATTATTTGCTCAGGGTCACACAGACAGTATATGACAGAGTCAGAATTTGAGCTCAAGTCTATCTGACTCCAAAACTTGGGTGCTTAGCCAATAGGAGATGATACCTCCAAATAACTAAGCCAGGGTTAATTCTGATTATAAAATAACACTTTTAGAAATACAGAAGGTTACTCTGTTTTATGGAAAGAACATACAAGAATGGTCATCAGGTCACAGAAAAACATCTTTTTAAAATTTCTCCTTCTAAACCCAAACAGACAGATGAACAAAAGCAAATGCTTCCCCCCACCCATCTTGTGGGTCAAGATGACCTTTTATCTATCTGATCAAAATATTATGATGTCTTAATGGTCATAAAATTACATACTTCTCAAGGGAGGAGGGTAAGGAACTAGAAATTAATGAAGAACTATGACTGGTGCAAGCCAGAACCACTCAGCATTGAGCCAAGGGGACCACACCACAGAATGCAGAGCCAAGTCTTTGTCCAGTATCAGCCATGTGACTAGAGGGAACTATAGTCCAAGTATATAAATCACAGTGAATGGTGAGGCTGAACCATGGCATTAAGGGTCATGTTCTCTGAATAGTGGCTTTAGTAAGATTGGTATGATTTTGAATATTTCTTGATACAGTTCTGGTTCACCCACCATGTTAATTTCACTGATTTGCCATTCTTCTAACTGCCATGGAATTCACATGTGAAATTGTTTTGGAGCAGTATATTAATATGTTGCATTGAAACCCAATTCCTAATTTACAAGGACAAAGTTAATTGATTTAAATTACATTATTTTGGGACTCTGACTCCCAAGATTTCTCTGTGTGTCTGTGTTTGAAGTTATCATTCCTTAAACACCTACTATGTGCTAGGCACTATACTTATACTTTAAATACATTACTAGATCATTTTATATTCAAATGATCATCCTAGGCCAGGGGTTCTTAATCCAGTATTAAGTTCAGGGTTTCCACGTATTAGATGAAGGGAAGAAATCACATCTATATTTTAATTAACCTCTAAATTAAATTTAGCATTCCCTTCAATTATTGCTGGAGGCAACAAACCAAATAGTATTCACAGTACCTGTGACTCTGTCACCAATAGAAATTACAGATATTTTCAAGTCACATTATAGTCATTACAAATATCTCAAAATATTTATACTCATTACTACTTGAAAATTACACTACTTGTTATTATACCAATTATTATCATTAGGATCTAATAGTAATTAACAAAAGATTTTATCAGTAGATCACAAAGTTAGTAATTTTGATAAGGATAGTTCTTTATGGTTGATTTCAATGGTATGCATTTAAAAACATTATTCTGGCCCAGGTGCGGTGGCTCACCCCTGTAATCCTAGCACTCTGGGAGGCCAAAGCATGAGGACCACTTGAGCTCAGGAGACCAGCCTGAGCAAGAGTGACACTCCATCTCTACTAAAAATAGAAAAAAATTAGCCAGGCACATGGGGCATGCCTGTAGTTCCAGCTATTCAGGAGGCTAAAGCAGGAGGATAGCTTGAGCCCAGAAGTTTCAGGTTGCAGTAAATTATGATGACGCCACTACACTCTTGCCGGGGCAACAGAGCGAGACTCTTTCTCGAAAAAATAAAATAAATAAATAAATGATAAAAACATATTCTGACAAGGAGTCTGTAGACTTCACAAAACTGCCCAAGATATACATAGTATGAAATGGGATAAGAACCTATTGTGATCAAGGCTGATCACAAAAACGTCACTCCCACCTACCAGTAATTGGTTTACAAATTAGCATGTGATTCAATTCTGGCCAGTGAGACATACAGAAAAATCTGTTGGGGATAGGAGACTTCTGAAAAAGGCTTTCTTCCTCCTGAGAACTCCAGGAAGAGCAAGTTCCTCTTGTCCCTCGAGATGCAGCAGTGACTGGATGCAATGCCTGGAACTGCTGCAGCCAACTGGCAATCAACCTAGGGATGACCTCAGCACGCAGAACCTGGCTTAGCCAGCATTGCCGTGGGCAGGCTGCCTAATGGGCCATGCCTAGAGCCCACCCTACTGTTTTAGCCAGTTTGGATTATGGTTTTCTGCTATTTGCAGCCCCAATCCCTTATCTTTATGCTGCCATACTTAGGCCATGAGAAAAAGCCTCTCTGAGTCAGTAATACTCAAGCTGAGGCAGGAAGGATTAGGAGGAAGAAGGGTGAGCGTAAGAGGCAGAGGAAACAGCATCTGTACAGTCCTTGAGGAGTGAGTGACTTTGGCCTCTTTGGGGCACTAAAAGCTCATTGGACTGAAGTATGGTGACTGAAGGGGAGTGAGAAATAAGATAAGATTAGCAAATAAGATCATGCAGGGCCTCGTAGGCCACAGTGCGGAAGTTCAGACTTAATTCTAAGTGTAATGGGAAATCACTGAGGGACTTAAAGCAGAGAAGTGACATGATCCAAAGTTCACTCTGGCTGTCGCTTGCTGTGTGGAGAATATATCGGAGAGAGGGAGTACAGGTGGGAACACCAAGGGGGGATATCACTCAAATCCAGGTAAGAGATGATGATGACTGCCTGGGCTATATATGGGAAGATTGATTTAAACAGTTATTTTCAAATTTTAGTTTGCAGAAGAATCACTTGTAATATTTGTTTAAAATTAAATAAGCACACCAGTGGATTTTGAGGCAGGGGTTCTACAGATCATACTTGTAAAATAGCAACATAGAAACAGAATTGGTTAAAACCCTTGCCTGGGTAATACCACTTTCCAAAAATATCTATCTTCCACTCATTAAATTCTCCAAACTTAGGAGCTTCCAGCTTTCCCAAGTAAAAAGTCCTTAAGTCTCAAACTCCTTAGAGTCACATGGTTTTTCTTATGGTCTCACTTCAGTCTCCCCAGCATAGCCTGTTTCCTCTTGGGCTATGCTCAAAAAAAAAAAAAAAAAGAAAGCAAAGAAATGAAGCTGAGCCAGGAAGATTGCTTAAGCCCAGAAGTTTAAGGTTGCAGTGAGCTATGAAGACACTACTACAATCTAGCCCAGGTGACAGAGCAAGACCTGTCTGAAAAAAAAAGAAGAAGTGTTCCCACTACTCACTGTTCCCTGTGTTCCTGAACATCATTCTTTCATCCATTCAAAAAGCACCTATGAAGCACCATCTAGGTATATAGCAATGAGCTGGGCACTGGTCATACCAGGATAAATAAAATACACCCTCTCATATGATACATGCCCATCTTCTTCCTCTATTTATTTTCCCTCAGATGCCATCTATGATATAAAACTTAGACAACATAATGAATGAGAAAAGAAAGAACACAAAGGGAAATTAGGTTCAACAGAAAACAAGAGCAGGGGAATGTCCAAGAACAAGACTTTGGAAAAATATAAAATGGATCAGATTCTTCCTCACATCCTCCATGTGGATAGGGTCTTATTATGAATCTCTTACCTGCCTCAAACAAAGAATAGTCAGCATCTAATATCAGGGCGACATCTGGCAACCTGAGAACACTTGAGAGACATTTCTTGAGTATTCAGAAGAGAAAACGATGTATCTAGATTGTTTACAAACCAGTGGGGTCAAAGTTTCCTTATTGAGGGGAGGAAGAAAGAAAAAGGAACTATAATGCCATATTCTGAAGTTGACCAAGACAAAGTCCTCAAATCACCACAAACTGATCCCATCTGAATTGTGGAATATTTGAGAATCCATGAGATAATATTTGGATTTTAGTCCAAGTCCTAGATCCCTTGAGGTTTAATTAATATGCTAAACCCAAACTTGTACTTTCCCCTCTAAAGCCTTCCTGAGTAAGACCAGAAGGGGTTTAGTGAAAGCATAATTACTGCTTCTGAAAATAACACCAGAAATTCTTTTTTAAAGGCTAAATAGGCCTGGCATGGTAGGTCACGCCTGTAATCCTAGCACTTTGGGAGGCTGAGGCAGGAGGATTGCTTGAAACCAGGAGTTCAAGACCAGCCTGAGCAAGAGCAAGACCCCATCTCTACAAAAAATGGAAAAATTAACTGTGCGTGGTGATCCCTGTAGTCCCAGCTACTCAGAAGGCTGAGGCAGGAGGACTGCTTGAGCCCAGGAGTTTGAGGTTGCTGTGAGCTATGCTGAGGGCACTGCACTCAAACTGGGGCAACAGAGAAAGACCCTGTCTCAAAAATAAGGATAAATATTGAGGTGTTTTGAATAGGCATCAAAGGTAGTAGTAAAGCTTTAAATACTTTTTCCAAGAGCTTTCAACACAATCGTAATTCTGTAGGTACCTCTGCCTGTTCTCATGGGTTATCCAGAACCTCAAATAGATATTTTTTCCTAGCCACCCTGAATTCTTAACAAGAAGATGACAAACAATAGGTTAGACAACTGCAATAGGGGAATTACTTATTATGTACAAGTTACACTGTCAATAAATTATCTTCGCCAGCATGCTGGATACAGTAAGGCTTTCAGCTGCCAGTGTACTCCTCAGCAAGTCTCTGATGAAGATATGATTCTGTAAAAATATAGAAAGAAATTTTAAAATGTAAAAATATAGAAATAGAACCCTGATGGCCTGAAAGCTTTAGTGTACCTTAACAGACCAGCAATTTACTAAGGGGTGAGGGTAGGAGTAGGGGATGACTGAAGCTGCCTGCCTAATTTAAATTTATAAACTATTTATAAAATTGGAGCATTCAGTCCAATAGGTATTGTGCTTTCTGTAGTACAAATGGCCAGTTTCACTGTGTTTGAAGTAGTTGTTGTTTTACGGAATCATGATGCTAGTTTTCTACAGGCAAAGCCTTAGGCACTTGGAAGAAACTGGCTTAAAAAATGTAACCAAGCCTGAACAAGAGTGAGACCCCATCTCTACCAAAAATAGAAAAAATTAGCCAGGTGTTGTGGCAAGCGTCTATAGTCCCAGCTACTCAGGAGGCTGAGGCAGGAGCCCAGCCTTGAGCCCAGGAGTTGGAGATTGCAATGAGCTATGATGATGCCACTGCACTCTAGGCCAGGCGACAGAGCAAGACACTGTCTCAAAACAAAAAGTAACCAAAGCTCATCGACATGCTTATACTTGTTAACCAATAGAACTACAGTTGTTCTAAAAAGATAATGCTGTCTATATTAGATTTGTTTTTCCTGGTTTAATATACAGTTAAACACCAATAAATTCACTGAATCTTGTTACATAACAATCTTTCTCTCATTACCTTATGAATATTTACTATGGGCACGCTGGCAGTATTTTTGTTTTGGGCTTTTTAATAAAAACCGTGCCTAGTAAAGGTATAGAATCATAGTTTAAAGTCAAAGATCACTTTTTTAGTTTTTATAATAAAAATACTTGTCCCCAAATATGAATGATATATATATATATATATGCAACTCAATGAAACCTGCCAACAACTTTGTTATAAAATATGTGAGGTTACCGTGATGCTTTTGTGTGTGATTGTGCTTCACATTTCTCAGGGACAATCTGTCTCCAAGGCTACCTGAACAGTTTTCACTTTCTACCAGCACAATCTTATCAAGAGAGATTGGGCGGAGAGATAAGGCTATCCCATATACAGTTGCATCTGGAGTCCATAGCCAAATCCCCACTGTTAATGCTACATTTGACCCCAGAATCATTTTGTGGATTGCTCATGAATAATATTTTTAACCATAATTCTCTACTCATTGTTAGAAAGGAGAGCTTTCTTTATATTTAACTGGTCAACTCTTCAAAATAAATGTGACCTCAACTCTATGAATTAACTAGTGGCTGTGGGCAGATTCTTTCTGAGACAGCCACTTTAAATCATACTTCTGGGGGCAGAGGCCTTTCATGATGGTGGTTTTCTAACTATTGCCAAATTCTCAAGGTAGAAAAACACTCCTATAAGAGTTAAAGATATATTGCACTACCCTTTTTCCTTGCATCCATCATAACAAAGAAAGTAGTGATTCTGAATTCTCATGAGATGCTTGTTGTTTTAAACCTTACTTTTATTATCATTGCTTGTACATACATAGCCAACAATTTCACTTTTCTGGAGATTTCATTCTAGGCAAAATTTCTAATTTAATTGTAACACTGAGAGCATATCTAAATATTTGGATTCGTTTCTGGTGAAAACAAAGGGGCCAGAAGTTTAGCAGAGATCTCTGCACTGACATGTCTGCTTTCTAGACGCAAAGCAATTGGCTCAACCAGGCAGCACAAGTTCACTCAATCATCTAATCCCTTCTAGCATTACATTTTTCCTTTTTCAAATCTTTGGCTAATTATAAGCATAACCTTATCAGGAAAAGAGAGAAAATGTTTTCTCCTATTTCTTTTAATCTAACTTCATTACCAACTCTAATGTCTCCTCCTACTAGCCTTAATTAATTATGCACTATTGATGAATGGATTAATCATTCAATAAAGATAGTGTTTACTTCCATTTGTAAAGGCAGTTGCATAGAAGCTACCTGGCATGAATATGACAATGTGTGAAAGAGGAAGATAAAAGAAAAAGAAAGATACAGGGTTTAAGCAATGACTGTATAAGTCAAATTGCTGAGAAAATAAATAAGTTACAGTGATTTTTCCCTTCACATACTTTACCAAAAACTATGGTCATTAGGAACTAGGTCAATAAGAACTGCTGGTCTTATTTACTGTCTTCAAATAGCTGATCCAAGATAAAACCTTTTTTTGACATTAAGCTGATTCATGGATGCACTTTGTACAAGATAGTACTTCTTTTATCTTAATAACTCATTGATTTCTAGAAAACTCAATAGTTAATGTTTTTCTTACTAAAAAATTTTACCAATATGATAGTCACAGAGAGATACAGCATACATATAGCCATTAGTATCACAGTCTCCATAATTTACCTAAATTTAGAAAATTTTATAAGATTTTTCTCCCATAAAAAAGTATTTATTATTGCATTATAATTTTTGTTCAGTCTTAAGAGGTTAAATTAAAATATGTCTAAATAGAAAGTCTTCAAAGTTTCCTCCATCATCAGCTTAACAGCTATCCATACACACAAAAAAAATACCACACTAAAGTCTAGAACAGGAAATAGAATATAAATACCACTTCCAGTTATGACTGAAACATAAATGAGCATAAGGGAGGTCTTAAACCTGAATTCCAGCCAGGATACCAGGATTGCTGATACTGCTTCCAAGAAAGCTAAAGAATATTAAGGTGAATTGTGTGGTCAGAACTTGAGGTTTTATTTCTCAGCTAAGAAATATGACATGTTAGAACGTTCTTAATGGATGAAAGACTATAATTTCAGCTTTTAACCAGTTGATGTGCTGGGTCAGAAAGGGCTGATGCTGGACTTACAAATAATAGTCTGCTTCAAATTAGTCTTCACAATATAAACTAGCCTGTGAACCAAGAAGGAGCTATAGATCAGGCTCTGGACCTTCTGCCTCTTACTCACTCTACTCAGGGGGGCATGCAATCACCAAAAGAATTTCCCATAGGAAACCACAAACCCCAATACCTCTGGTACTACCTGCATGTCCTTCTGTACAAGGGTTGGCCCACCCCAACTCTGTTTAATTCTCAGAGCCAACGGATATGCAACTGCACCAAACCACTGAATTTCACAATGTAACTTGAGACAAACTGAATCTGAAAGGCTATTTTATGGGTATTTTGCCTCCACTCCTGCAGGTAATACAATCCACAGTACACCCACTGGCTAACAGTATTTGACTCTCCTAATCCTCATTACCATACTTCCTTTGGTATACTTCTCAAGGGAAGTATGGCTAAGAGCACCAGCAAAGAAAATAGGTCTTTCTTAATCATTTGTGTTGTTCATAAGAAGCATAATGGGGGATTAAAATCAATCTTGAGTCTTGTTTGTGAGTTTCGTTTATATCTTCACAAAAATCTTGTACTTTCATTGTACTATGTTTTACCTATCTATATTACATAATTATTCAAATCAAAATCTTCATTGTCCTAAAGTTATGTATAATCTGGTAATAAAAAGGGGAGGAGGGAAGGACCACAATTATAACATTTGTCATGTGCATATGCATATGTTACCATAAATTTGCCACCATGCAATGCTGAAAACGTGAACTTTGAAAAATAAAGCTTGTATTTCATTTCACTCCTTGCTTAGCTAATAATGTTGAAATTTTTATAATTTATATGAAATTGACTTATTTTCACATTGTTTTTGGTTTTAATCAGAAGTAAAAAAATATTTTCAACAGTTAACGGACCAGTTAGCTGTCAGAATTGACCTATAATTAAAATCATAAAATGTCATACATCATGAAATATGCTCAAAACATCCAGTATGTTATGTTCTAAGCACCCCATGAGGGCTAATTCATTTTCGATATAACTAATTTCCAGTGGAAGAGAATTCCCATACTTCTGAATGTATTGACAGATAAGTCAGTTACACGGAAGCTAAGTGATTGAACAGGAACTACTGCACAGTTATATATAAATCCTTTTGAGAAATTCTAAAATTGAAGGGCCTAGATTTCCTCACTTATTTTATTTCACTATAATACATCTGCAGAGTAGAAATAAGATTCCCCTCTTTATCCAGCCTTCAAATTCAGTCATATATTTTTTTATTTGAAATGAACTAAAGCTGATTTAGAGCGGACGTGCCTTTTGGAATGCCCTGAGGCTTTTCATTTCTTGAATGATATGCTAACGCTTGGAATCTACCCAAACCTCCTTGAAGCACCCTCTGCAAAGTTTAATTTAATTTAAATTAACTTATTCTTCAACATAAAATGCTCCTTCTTATTTCTCTTTATTTTTTTGAGCGAGCACATGGACATATTTTTGTGTTTCTAAACATGTGGATGCTGGAACAATTTAGAAAGAAAAAACACTATATATTTCTTTATTCCAGTCATGTTAAAAGCAGTGGCAGAAAAACAGAATTCTGAGAACTTCTGGCCCTGGCACTATGCAGATCATTTCACAATATGCAAATGGTTAAGCAGCAATATAGTTACAGTTCCTACCAAATGTTTCTCTGATTATAAGACACATTTTTTAAAGTGACAGGCCTGTAGTCTCACTTTATCATCGATCCATTTCTGTGTACTCCTTACATTCAAATTTTTGCTTTGCAAATAAAAGTAATACTAGAACACATATTTGCCAAAAATAATCATTTTTGTGGAGAAGTCCAATTCTGCAGGCGTAAAGCAGAGTATAGGTATATAACAAGGATTTTTGGTAAATTTCTAAACATGCATCTGCTCCCTCTACTTCAAGGAACTTGTGAGTGTAATATAGAATTTTTTAAACAAATCAAAAAAAGTATTGAACTCTTCCTGAGTATATATGGAGTGGCTGACTACAAATTGATTGGCTTCTCTAAACTAAACATTTAAACATGTATAGTTTTTAATTGGCCAGGATACTTTTAGAAAGTAAAGATGGAGGAAAATGTAGTATTAAACAAATGAATAAAAAAATGCTTTTCCAGTAATAACAATGAAATAATTGTGAAGGGAGTGCAGTACATGAGGATCCATTCTTAAAGACACCTACCATATGCCCACTCCACCTACTCTTCTAGGTTTCATATTTACCTTTGCTGGGGTTGTTCCTCCTATCAATAGTTCTCTGGTTCTACTGCTGAGCCATTCTGGGGGGAAAGAGTCCCAACCTAATCCCAGAAGAGCTAGTGAGAAAGTCCTCGAAATAAGAGAAGGATGTGCTATATGTCAAAATGAGCTATTCATCCCTAGTGATCATTAGAGAGAGTCACAAGAGAAGAAATGTACCCAAGAGGGTCTTGCAAAACCCCAGCTCTGGGAATTGTGTTCTACCTAAAGACTCTCCATCATTTCAGCAGCCCATTCATTTACTCAAAAAATATTTATCATGTGCTATTATATCCAGCACTGTGTTAACATCAGCAAGGCATTAAATCTTCAAAGTAGTTTCTTATTCTACACTTATGTTGACACATTTAGGTGGGGCCTTAAATTCTCTACTCAGCTAAATGCTTTAGTTCCCTTCTAAGTAATTTGTCATTTTCGGGCACATTTAAGTGGGTTTTATTTTTCATCAATGGAATTCTACCATATATGATGGCATCTATATAGGAGTTCAAATTATGCAGAATAGAGATAGCAAAATCCAATTATTGTAGAGTTAAATATCATTTCAGAATTAAATTACTGGAGTTAAACTTCTAGATTCTAGACTCAGAGCTTCAAAAAATAAATTTCAGCTTTGGCTACCCTGAAAGGCTAATCAAACCTTAGGTCTCTATAGGATAACTTGTGTTTCTTTTAGAGTTCCAGACAAAAGGAGGAAAAGGCCATAATCTGCCCTCACTGGAAACTCTAGCATCACAAGAATTTTCCCAGGCGGCTTTGTGGCAGTCTAAGGTAGGCTTCAAGCATGTTGTAACTACTATTCATTAAATGACCATTGTGCTAAGCACTTTACATTCAATACTTCAGCTCGTTTTAAGCTTCCCCTGCAGTGAGGTATTGTAGCTCCTATAATATTTCCAGTGAGGAAATCGAGGCTCAGAGATGTTAGGTAACTTTGCCCAAAGCCACACAATTTGTAATTGTGTCTAAGTGATGTGGTATTGCCTTATTCTGCTTCCCTGGTCAATTCTCTCTGTAATGTGTTTCCACGTTAAGAAAAAAACAATCACCCGTGAAGGTTGGGGAGAGAGATGTGGGCTGATAACGCTGTCTGGGAAAGATTTCTGAACACAAGAGGAAAGAAAAAGAGAAATTTCTGAAAGAAAACAAACCAGTCGCAGCTGTTTGGGTTAAGGAGAAAAACGCCTTGAGGGGCCCTCGTTCCACTTCCTCCTACCTACCGTGAGGTTGCGCCTGCACAGGGCGTGGTGACTGACAGGCGACTAAGACCCACGGATGGATGGCTGCGTGGGGGTCAGAGCGCCAACTTCTCAACTCCTCATCTCCCATTACGCTCACCTCCACCCCATCTTCCAGCCGCCGGCTGGGAGCTTCCACCCCAGGGCCAGCGAGGCCCGCAGGCAGATGGAAGCTGCTGACTGATGGGGGCGGCCGAGCGCGAGCGTGCCGAGTGAGGCCCGTGCGTCCTGGCCGGTCCGTCTCAGGATCCCGGCAGCAGCGGACGCCCGAGCTGGGCGCGCTCATCCTGCGCCGGCCTACGAGGCCAGGTCGGAAGGAACAGCTCGGCCCAAGAGCTGGCCCAAGGTCTGGAGCAAGTGAGGGGCTGCAAAGGCTGGGCCTGGGCCTGCGCTGCGGCCCTCGGGGACCTCAGGGCCCCTGTGGCCTTGAGGCCGCGCGGCCCAAGCACATAGGGTAGAGGCCGCGATAGCCTGTAGAGGGGGCTGAGGCCGCGGGTTCTCCTTCCCACTCCGGGAAGACAGACTTAACCGTGGCGGCGGCAGCTGCCCACGCTGTCTGGAGGATCAGGGCGCTTGGGACGCGGCAGAGAAGCGGGCCCCGAGGGGCGTCTGGGCCTCAAGCGCCCAGCTCTCTCCCCGCTCTCATCCTCCTTCCTGGGCTCAGAAAGCCTGCCCGCCGCGGCCCCAACCCTCCCCCCGCCTGCTCTGGGCTCCGCTTTCCCTCCATCAACTCCAGGCCGAATTCAATCCGAGAAGGCTCCTTTGAGCTTTTGTGTTTGCTGGGGGAGCTGTGGGCGCAGGAGGGATCGCGTTACAACTTTCATTTCCTGAAATGTTTGAGGGAACATCCAGGGTTTTTATCCCCACATCAGGCCGGGCGATGGGCTCGGGTTTCAGGCCTTGTCACTCAGCTGTCACCAAACAAACGAAGCTCTCAGAGCCCAGGAGAGGGAGAGCTACCTGCTATTCATGACCCCTGGAGCAGGTGATCGCTCATGGGAAAAACAGGTAGAATTAATCATAGGGCTGTTCTCTGTTTCCTCTCCTTTTTGGCAGATCTGCCCACAGTGTGAAACCTATCAGAAAACAAATTAACTCTTTCTTGTCCCCCAGGGAAACTAAAAATACGTTTTTAGAAAACTAAACACACACATTCACACCAAATGACAGTATGTGAGTTGGAGGGAACATCTTGCATCCCGCTCCACTTTGCAATTTTTTACTTTGTGGGGTTCCCATCTTGGTAGGACTTGGAACTTGGGAGAACTGGGAGAGAATGAGGCATCATCCTATCAAGTCCTACCTAGTGGAAGGAGCCCCAGGTATGGTCCCTGAACTCAGTTATGTTCCAATATCTCCTTCCTGCCTGGGTGTTAATGCAGGTGGACTTGATTCCAGTTAAAGGAAAATCTCTATTCCAACAGGATTTCCTAAGAAATGTCTGTAAATGTGAGTTTCACCTCTCCCCTAGACTCTTCCCTAAATCAATCATGTTGAGCATCCATGTTGGGTTCTGCATTGGAAAATCCAAACGCTTTCAAAATCTCCCCATTCATTTCAATTCTAATTTAACTAACTCAATTCTAACTTAAATTTTTAAACAATTATTTCTTGCCTTAGTTGAACTAAAGCTGAAAGGTCAGCAGACTGGTGTTCTCTGTTTTTGTAGAAACTTTTTACTGCTATTTATAAAACATAATGCAAATTTTAAATTGTACATTTATTTTCTACTTTGCTCTACTTTTACTTTTTCAATATTTCTTTCCCCTCCCTAGAAAATAAGAAGAAAAGAGGAAATTCATCTAGATTTGCTCCTAAGATATACTGATATTAGTTAACCAAGACAGCTTGGAGGTCTTGAACTGAATTTTTAAAGTAGAAATATGGTAAGGGGCCTGTCTTGTCATTCTGCCTTTTACTTCTTCCATAAAAGATTCTTTTTGTATGAGAAATGGGGGAGATATACTTTATATGTAAAATAATCCTCCTGGCCTTCTTTATGAAGATTTTTGTCTGTTTATTTTGAAAATAGCCATTGGTTCCAGATTCTCAGAATTGATTTTCTTAGATTAGCTATTTGTACTCGGAGGTAGAGCCCTGAGCAATATTATTCTTCAATTAAAATCAAGAACTTGACTTTAGGAGGAAGCATGTTATGTTTATATAGCATCAGCAATGCATAGAAAATATTCACCCCATATATCTGAAGACAAAGTTTCAATTGTTAAAATGCTCTTTTCACTTCATAGATACTAAGGCATGTTGATCTTCTATCTAGCTTAATTTTTTAAAAGCTTGTAACCTACTGTCATCTTCAAGGCATTTTAAATAAATACAGAGCTATTGTAGCCTTCCTTGCAACTACCTCTTTGACTTAGAGGTAAAGTTACCTTTTGCATAGTATGGAAGATAGCCATGTCACTCTCAAAACGTGCATTTTCTCTACAAGCACTGTAAGTTTCTGCTCGCCTCCATCACAGTTCCCAGCACTACCACACATACCAAAAAAGCTGCAAAAGTTAAGGGAGACATTACTGCATGTAGATGTTTACATTTTAATATATTATCTGTGGGAGAGCCAACCAAAAATGTCACCACTATGTGGGTTTGGCTTGTTCAGTTTTGGTGGGAGGGGGTGTTCACATGCCCATTGTCTTTTCCTAGTATTAGGACCATTTAGATAACTGGCAACTCAAAACCAAAGTGTTACAAAGCCGCTAAAGTCTTGCCTCTTGAGGGCAAAGAAAGAAAAGAAAGGAGAAAGAAAAAAGGGGGAGAGTAGTAGAGTTTGTAAAAATTTTAAGATCAAGAAAAGGACATCTAGAAAGTTGATTTTACAGGCATTCTGGCTGGAAACTACAGATTTTCTATCAAGGATGCCCACTCACCAGCTTTAGGAAATGTTAAAGAACATTTCAATGTTCTTCTTCAAGAATCCTAAGACATTCAATTTAATGGCTTATGTCGGTAAAAATGTGTAGTCTAGGACTGTTTTGTCCTTTAAGATCCCACATGCATATCAGCTCAGGTCCTGAATCACCACCAACTCTCCACCTCCCCCCCCAATATTGTTTCTTTTATAAATAAGCCATGGCATTTAAAAAGCTATAAGCAATTTTAAATCCCAAATTCAAATAAATTTTATAGCAAATTAAAGTAAATTTACCTGTGTTAATCCATGGGCGTTTCTACTTGGCTCCGCCTATGTCAGTCCCATATATTTGTCTTCTAAGTTGGGGTGAGAGGAAAGACAGGGGACCAGGTGATGGTACACATTTCCATACCTTATTATCGTAAGTAAAGGGCTAGAATGTAAATACCTGTCCACTTAATTTCTGTCTTTTTAATGACAGTGAAGAACGGAGAATAACCAGTATCACCTAATAGTATTTTAATTACAGTTGAGTAGACACTTCAGGTGGGTAGTGAGTGTGTGTTAAATCTGAAGTTAACTTTTTTCAAAAATAAGATTGCTCAGGTTTTGGTTTTGGCTTGTTTGCTTTTGTTTCTTTTCTGCATTTTCTTATTTGGCCACAGAAAAGACTGTGATTTTGAGAATATTTTAACATTATGGCAAAGTTAATGAGCACTTTCCCAAAAGGGAGGGGAGCGGGTGCAGAGGGGAGATTCCCTCATAGCAAAACAGACATAGGGAACAGACCTTAAGGTGATTGTACTCTCTCTGCTGAGAACTGGGGTCTCTGCTGTCCTTTAACAAGTTAAAAGGAGAAAAGCTTAAACTCGGATTGGAGAAGAGACAGAAGTCCACGCGCCTCAAGCAGTCTCTTTCTTTTTGTTTTTAAATGCTACTGCAGTGTTGTTTCTCGCTGTCTGAAAGGACCACAGCGTCTAAAACCCTGATTGTCATCCTCAGTGGGAGAACAGGTTTCCAATTTCATCAGCTGGAACAAAATTGTATGAGTTGTACTCTGTTTAAAACACTAGAGAAAATGTGGCCTTTCCAGGGCAGCACTGTTTCTGGGTAGACAAATAGCCATCAATTCGCCCACGATTTTGATTATTTTCGTTCCTGGCTGGCTCACCCATCTGTTATCTAACCCGTTCCCTTTAGAGACTCTTCCAGGTGGAGTTACTGGATTCATTCAGAATGAGGGAGAGGTCATCATGGCCTTGAGGGGCTACAAAGTCCCACCTGGCTAAGGTGGCAGAGTATGCATGCAGGATATGGGACTGAGCCCTCGGGGACCCTGAGTGTGAATTGTCCCTGGGGGCGAGGTGGGCAGAAACGTTAGTTCCATTGGCTTCGGGCGGCTGGAGAAGGTGGTGTGAGAGTGTTTTTAGAGTCTTCTTCTGGGGAAAGCTTGTAAAAAGGAGAAATGGCGTGGAAAGAGCACGTGGGACGTAGGCCACCAGCAACCTTCCTCACCTTAATCGTGACCTACTTGTCCCCGTCAATGCCAGTAGCCCCATCAAATCAGGGCAGAATGTGCGCCACGACAGCTCTACCTGAAGCGCGCTGCGGGCCTCGGCCGGTGCCTTCCCCCTGGGGCCCGGGCTGTGCGTGGGAAAGAAGCCGTCGTTAGCCCCAGGGCGGCGGGCGAGGGGTAAACACCCGACCCAGCCCCGCCAAGGAAGCGGAGCTCACGCCCGCTCCTCCTGGAGACTGTAGAAGCCAGGGCCCTTTCCCCAGCGCGAGAAGTTCTAGCGACAAGCCCAGGAAGGGGCGCGCTCCCTGGCTGGCACCCCTCTGCCGAGCGCACGGGTGAAGAGTTCAGCTCAGAAAGCCAAAGCCAAGGTCCCAGGAAGCGAAGAAGGAAGCAGGCGGTATCCGAGGCAAAGACAGCGAGGAATAGGCAGCAGGACCTAGGCTGCCCCCCACCAGGCTCCAAGGCCTAAGCCATCTGCTCTGTGCCCCGAAGCGCGGTGCCTGAGAACCAGGGAGCGCTCACACCTGCACCTGGGCCAGGGAGCAGCACGCAGCCAGGACGGCTTTATCCCGCTGCCTCGGGGCCTGGTCCAACCCCGCGATCGTGCGTTCGGCGCTGCTCACGTGCCTGGCCTGAAACTTAGCTCCCAGACTCAAAGAGGGCGACTGGGAGTTGGGCCTGAGAATTGGCCTCAGAGAACCGAAGACGACGACAGCTGTGTTGTCCGGCGACGCTCAGGCAGAGGCCTCCTCCTTTGGCATTTTGAGACCAGCCTGGCAGCCTCTGCTCTCAGGGACTCCGCAGGCCGGACCATTAGGGCCCCCGCCTGCAGCTGCGCTATGATCCGGGTCCTGAGATGCGCACGATTCTCTCTGAAGGTGAAGAAAAGGCTCTGTCCTGGCAGGGAGCGGAGAGCAGCGGCGCCCGAACTTCCCGCACCTCCGAGGGCGCAAGGCAAGAACGGACTCCGGAGTGTGCGGGTTGCAGGAGAAGCTCGCCAGTTCTCTACAGCCAGAGAAGCGCGGAATGCAGCCTCCGGATCCCCAACCTGGAGTCCGGCCTGCAGGGTTTGCCAAAGACCTGCAGGCGGGGGCTGGGGGCAGGTGTCAGGAAGTGAAGCCCCCTCCAGCCTCGGCTGCCTTGGCCGCCGCTTGCAGCCGCCGCCGCGGCAGCAGCGCAGCGGCCACAGAGCAGAAGAAAGGCCGCTCCGCGCGGGTTCGGTGCCAGGTTCCTGGCTGGCCCCCAGCTTGCGGGGAAGAGCGGCGTAACAAGGGTCGCCGCTCAGCAAACTCAGAGCTCGCCCATAAGCGCCAACGCCACTGCCTCTTCCTGGAAGCTTCCACTCCAGCTTGGGGTCAAGACCAAGCTGTCTGTCCAGAAAATAAGTTCAAGACTGGTGGTGCCCGGCCCCGGCGCCGTCTTTCTCCTGGCCTGAAGCTCTCCGGGCTCTTGAGTCCCCACTACCTGCTAAACCAAAAATTTGGGAACCGTGGGCCTCTGAAAATAAGGGAGCTTCGTTCTCAGCCAAGAGGTCAAGGCGAGAAGGCAGTGGGGAAATCATGTTTTCCGATTTAAAACGTTAATTTTTTTTTTTACCCAACTATATTTTGTCATTTCACTTGGCAAAATGCTGTAAGGTTTCGTCCTAAAAACACTTTATAAGCCGTTGCTCATTACTTTTGGCTATTGTTATGAAATCTGTAGAGGAGAAACGAAAAGTGACTTTGGACACAGTTAAACTGCAACGCCGAGAAGGTGAATTGGAGGTCCCTTAACAGCTGGTTCTCGAAGATTTCCTCGAGGGAAAAAAAAATATGGTTAGTTTCCCCTAATGATCACTCTAAAATGATTGCCAAGAAAATTCAAAGCAATATCCAGCTTTCTCGCCTCCTCTTGCTTGTCCCTCTTTTAGCAGACTGAGCCGAGGATGGTGGAAGAAGGCATATTGTGCAATTTCTTATTAAACACATCTGGAATATGCGCGCTCTGGATCTAGTGCCAGGGATTTTACAAAGAGTTTATGGCTGTGACAGAAAATTGTCCTTTTAACGAGTTTACAAGCAGTAATCACGGGGGCTTTTAAAGGACGGCCCTCCTGCTCCTTGCCAGATTTGCAGACATTTCCAAGATTCACCTACCAAGGGAGCAGGAAGTGGGCCTGGGCGCCCTGGGAGACAGAACTTCCACGAGTCTAAAATTATGCCAAGCAGAGCTGGAAGAGTGGGGGGTAGTCATCGGAGTAGGAAGAGAGGGCATGTAAGAAATTAAAGTAATTGGCCCTTCCTTATTTTCCAGAGAGATTTCCGCAGCTCCTTTGAAGCCTGTCAGGGTCATTGAAAGCTATCTTTGTGCAGGGTGTTTGTTTTGGGGAGTGAATGTGAAGAATGTGCGGAGATTCCCTGTGAGAGCCCCTCCTGCAGAGGGTGGCATTTCTCCGTGGCCCAAGACAGGGAGAATAAACACCCTAGTGACTTAAATAAACACCAACTTAATGATCCAAAACACTAACAAGGGAGATTGGAACCCTGAGCTCCCAACCCAAATGATGGTCTCTGAGCGGCTGTGTGCACATCTGTCCAACACTGAAGGAAAAAAAATGACTTTATAAGTAAAAGTGACTACAGTTAAGTACAGTGACCATTTCTCCCTTGAACTCAGTCAAAGCCATTTGACAGTTTTTAAAAACTTCACGTTAAGAAGGCTTTAATTTCACACACACCTCAATTTTCTGGATCAGAATAGGAAGGATAGGTAAGAGTAAGAAAGAAATACCATATTTTAATGGTGACACTTATGGCTAGGGAAAAATCAAAATTATGAAACTGTCATGTCAGAAAATAAATAGACTCTCCCTGGGGAACAATATTTTACAAAGCACAAGCAAGCCAATCCTGTTATCCTGAGTAGAATTTTAATAAATAATGCCATTTGTTTCACTAATTTTAAAAGCTAAATACAGAAGATACATCATTTTGCCCCAGGCAAAAATAATATGGAGCCTACATGATTACTGAAATTTTTCTGGACACTATCCGGCAGCACTGCAAAAGAGCTCCTGTCCTGCTGGTCTGCTTTCTATTTGTACAAATTAATTCACAATGTTTCTATCCTTGTTTGAGTTCCCTTTTTTTTTTCCAAGCAGATAAATTATTTTTACTTTCACAGTCTTGTCATAAACTTGTTAACACAAAAGAGCAGAGTTAACATATGAATGCTGTGGAAAAGAGCTAGTGGTAAACAAAACTGCTTATCTAAATAATAAAAATAAATACCCCAACTAAATTCACTCTTTTTCTGTCATATAATTAACCTAGTCACTACTCTTGGTTCCGATGATGGCCTTCAAAGTACCCTGCAATTCATAGCCACCATTAAGAAAGCAAGAAGACGATTAAAAAATAGGGCCCAATGACAGCAATATACAACTCACCTTTCAGAAACAGAATCATACTCCTGGTGTTCTACTAAGTTTTAATTTAGACTGGTTTAGGTACAATAGAAAAGAAACCTGAAAACACATGCTGTTTTAGTAACAAATACCAGGTTGCCAGATTTGTAGGCATACTTTTGCAAGCTAGAAACTAAAAACAGGAGAAACCCTTAACAGGAGTAGGCTACAGATGAAAGCTTTGAGGGCATGAGAAGTAATGGCATTCAGGAAAGTGTTTTTTCACATTGGTACATTTTTAGAGTTTGTCATTTAAAAAAAACCCAAGAAAACAAACAACAACCAAAAAACTCCACTAAATTTGACAAAAAATAGTTGTATTACTAATGGTCACTTCTATTTCTAACTGCCTCACATAGACAGCATTAAGACATTTAGGCACTTGTTTTTCCCTCCTAATACTGTTATTTTAATCTACATAAAATTGTTTAATACTAAATATGAAAAATGTAAACTTAATTTTTCCTCATCAAAAAAAGTTATAAGATTATATTTTTCCTATTCACCTTAAGAATGCAACCAGTTCCTCCCAGGCTGGAGGCTCTTATTTTCACTGTTTTCATTTCCCTCTGTTTCTTTCTCTCTCTTTCTCTTCATTTCCTTTTCCTCTTCCCCAAACATTTCTCCATAAATAAATTAAAAGGAAATAATTAAAATTCAGTTGATTTGTAATTCCTGTTCGATTAAAAAAAGAAAGACTACTGAAGCAGGAGCATCAGTTGCCCAGAACCAGACAGAGTGACTGGGTGCTTTTGTTTGTTTGGGTTTTTTCCCCCTGATCTCTGCATTGGGAAGGGAAATGCAAAGTGGAAAGAGTCAGAGAAAAGAGGGAGACTAAGATTGAAATCACTGTTGGTTTTGATTTTTAAAAAGATATTTGTGAAAGTCCACCATTCCTTTATGCACAATGAACCCCAGAACAAGCTGCAAAAATGTTCCTGATTTCTATTTACAAGTGTCCCTAGACGCTTCGGTGGTTGCTGCTCCAGCCATCCCTTTGAGGCCCCGGTCCCTCCCCACTTAGGACCCCAAGTCCACCAGACTGGAGGTAAGGGGGCCGAGCAGAGAGTCCTGGAGCTGATGCTGGTGGGCCTGCAGGCCGTGGCTGGGCTGTGAGGCCGTTAAGCCTGGGAGAGAATAGTTTGAGCTCCTGGCATGGCCCATATTGCCCTGCAGCAGAAGGACCGAGTTCTGGTCTGGACTTTGGGGAGGTGAGAATTCCTCTTCTGAGCTGGACATGAGCGGCTTGCCCCCTTCCAGAGGAGAGAGTTGATTCTGCTTGTTGGAGGAGGAGTTATTGTTTTCGGTGTTCTCCCTAAGAAATAGAGGACAACACCATATGGTTAAAAAAAAAAAAAAAGTAGGGTGAAAAAAGTGTGAGATGGAGGGAGGAGAACTGGAAGAGGGAAAGGGCCATTGTGCAATCTGTCACCAACCCAAATGGAGGAGCTCTGCCCTCCCACCCATCCCCGAGGGTCATGGGGGAGGTGAGGAGGCAGAGGAGTTGGGGAAAACAGGGGTCTACACAGAGCCTGCCCTTTCCAGCCAGGTCCCTTTCTCTTCCAGATTTCAGGAAGCCAGATGAACAGGGTTCATTTGAAACAAAAAATGTGTTTTAATTTTGTTCAAGCAGTTACTTTAAATACGTATCAACTAGCACCATATTTAGATGTAAATAAGTTTGAAAATCTTCCAATAAATGGTAGTTGGTGATAAAGAAATGATCAGGGTACAAACACAGCGCCCCATGCACACATATTTGGGGTGAATCAAGTGCCTGTTCCCATCTGAGGAAACAAACATCGAGTTTCCTTGCCCCTGCCCAGAGGTAGTGGTTTCGGAAACACAGGACAGGTCAGGGGAAGTGGTGCCCAGAGGGGCCCAGTGACCTGAGTAAACACAGGGAGCGCAGCCAGTCTCTCTGGTTTCATCAGCGAGTGGGCTCTCGGGCCTGCCTTACAGGATGGCCTTTTTGTAACTAAAGGCTAACTGGAACCGTACAAGCCTGTTCCTGTGTTACTTGTTCACTCCTCAGCCTCTCAGGGCCCCCTCTCAAACACCCTATCACCATCCACCCCAACCCACTCTTTCTCGGCAGGGGCAGGGGAAACTTCGCCGTCCGCACTGGCAGCGAGCGGGTGCGGCGCGCCGGACGGAGGGTCAGTCCCGGCGCTCGGTCCCGGTTAACTTCAGGGTTTCGCTGCCCTCGCCGCTTCCGCCTTCCGAATGCTCGCCCGTCCTCCCCACTCCTAGCGCCTGCCTGTCTCCCCCTTTCTCTCCCCTTACCCTCACAGTCTCTCCCAGGGAGACCGTTTCAGTTGAATTTATCCTTGCTCTGTGGTTTTCCACCAAGAGGGGAAGGAAAAAGCGAGATCTTCGGTCCCCAGGCTTGGAAGCGAACAAAGGAAACCTAGCCGGCCCCTGCGCTCAGGTTTCCCCAAAACTCCTTGGCTTTCAGAAGCGCTCTCCCCGCCACAGCCGCCTCCCCGGCGTTCTTCCGAATCTCGGTCGGAAACTACAGCGAACGGGTGGAGCCAGGCCAGGTGGCAGGCTGTGTGGATGCGAGGAGGGGAGAGGCATAGGCGAATTTTTTAAAATACTGCCTTCTGAGCGCCAGTGCAAGAGAAGTCTTCGACAGGAGACCCTTCCCTCCACCGGGGCGGCGGCGCGGGCAACCAGAGCAAGGAGCTGCAGCGCCCGCGACCACGCGCAAGGGAGCAAGACCAGGATCAATTCTTTCTGAGCTTGGGGCGCCGGGGAGTGTAAATGCAGCACCAACTCTTCACAAAGCTCGCTTTTCGGTGTATTTCTTTTAAAGACTCCTCCCTTTGTCCAGTTAGTGCAGAATGAAGCAGGCGACCTCTCATCCAAAAGGCTACCAGAATAGAGCGAGAGACAACCGGACGAGAGTCGGGGCAGAGATGTCTCAGGCCAGCTTCACCCCGCTGGGGAGCAAGAGGAGAGAGGTTCACGACCCTTTGCTCCCACCGAATCCCTTTCCTAGCCTTACCAATCAACACTTCCCTTCCCGTTGATTTAGAAACTCAACTCCACCCCCACTCCTCACCGCAGCCAGGCAGGGAGACACGAAAAACAAACCTAGCGCCAATATTTCCCGACACACACCCCAAAGAAACCCACGCGCGGGGGCTCAAAGCACTTGAGGCCCCATCCCTAGCAAGCAACCTCAGAGTTCATGAACTTTCGCTGCAGTGCCGGGGAGGCCTGGGCGCCGCCCCGTGGACGGGCTCTGGCCGGCGGGGAGGACTTGGTGGCGGTTGCCTGCGGGGACGGAAAGGGATGGAAGGGAAAAGAAGGCTTCCTGGGGTCGCTCGAGCCGCGGGAAGCACGCCCCGTACCTTTCCTTGGCCTCGGCGGCCCGGTCTCTTTGCCTCCGGTTCTTAAACCAGTTGCTGACCTGGGTGGTGGTGAGGCCGGTGGCCTCGGCCAGCTCCCGCTTCTCACGCGGCGAGGGGTAGGGATTGTGCGCGTACCACTCCCGCAGCACGCCCCGCGACTTCTCCTTGAAGCAGTAGCTGGTCTCCTCACCGTCCCAGATAGTGCGCGGCAGCGGGAATTTTCGGCGCACTCGGTATTTGCCCACGGCGCCCAGGGGTCGACCACGCAGCTTCTCAGCCTCCACGTAGTGCGCCTTCAGCCACAGTTGCTGCAGTTTGGGGTGGTTGTGAGGCGAGAACTGGTGGCTTTCCAGGATCTTGTAGAGCTCGCGGAAATTGCCGCGGTGGAAGGCGACCACCGCCTTGGCCTTGAGCACGCTCTCGTTCTTGTGCAGGTGGTCGCAGGCGGGCAGTGACCACAGGAACCTACCCAGACGCTCCAGGTTTCCGCCTTGCTGTAGAACCTCGCACACGCACGCCACTTGCTCCTGCGTAAAACCAAACGACGGCAGCATCGACATGGCTGGGGCCTGCCGGGGCGCACAGCCCAGGCGCACGCGGAACAGAGCAGAGCCGAAAAAGCAGGGGGCGGCGGCCGCAGGGAGGGGGGCGCGGCAGCTGCTAACCCCCTCCCTAGGCTGTGCGTAGGCAAAAAGCGAGTCGGAACTTGGGAGTGAGCGGCCAAGAAGGAGAAGGAGGAAGAGTGGAGAGAGCGCTAGACGCAGAGCAGCCGGCGCACTCTGCAGCCTTTCGGGCCTTGCCGGCTCCGACCTCCCGCCCGGTGGATGCTGCTAGTTGCCGGGGAACTTGGTTTCTGTTCTCCCCGCAGCGGCCTTAAAGCGCACAGCGTCCCCGGCACTCTGATTGGCTGCGGGCGGCGCCTATCCGGGGCTGGCCAGCCTGCGCGCCGCCCGGCCGAGCAGCAAGGCCGCGCCGCCCCGCGCGGGGAGGGCGAAGCTGCGGAGCTGGGGCGGGGAGTAGGGGAGTAGAGGAGGGGAAGAAACAAGAAAGGTGTGAAACGAGGTGGGGTCCGAGAGAAGGAGTCGAGCCGGGAAGGGGGGCGGTAGGGAATGGGTGAGCGCGTCAGGACCCTACGACGCGGGCCCCATCTCCAGTATCACCTAAGGGGAACTCCGCACATCTCTACACAAATCTACGACTCCAGTCCTTAATTCACCTCCTCTCTCTCTCTCTGCACTCTTGTCCCCATCCCTTGCAGACTTGCCTTTTCCCGGTGAGCTCATACTTAATTACCTTAATGTTGGAATAAATAAATAATGGATTGATGAATAGCTTATGGAGAGCGATAAATAATACAAGAGCAGACCAAGGTCCCCGGCTGCAGCCTCTGGAAAAGTGGCTTCTCTCCGGGTTGGCTTCAGCTCGAGGAGCCCAACCTAATTCCCCCACGAACCCCCAACACCCTCCAAAGGTCACAAGTAGTCCCACCTGGACAGCGTTTTGATCACAAAGGGCTGACACAATTTGGGACCAGGGGAAGAGCTGTTTAGAGCCTACTTGCAGAACAGGTAGAGACTCTGGAGGTTCATTTGTGATTTGGTATCTTAATGTTCTATGGTTAAAGCCGACAGGATTCTGTACTCAGTTTCCCCATCTGCGCGGTTGCGTTTTCCAATGCCACGT
Organism: Cheirogaleus major; assembly: GCA_963574435.1. NCBI lineage: Eukaryota > Metazoa > Chordata > Mammalia > Primates > Cheirogaleidae > Cheirogaleus > Cheirogaleus major. The sequence goes on from CAUYPO010060008.1 coordinate 32,788, forward strand.
CTGCTACTGAGGAATGCCGAGAAGCTTTACTTGTTATTAGCAAAAATGCTTTGGGAACCTCGTACAAAAGGCGCTGGATGGGGTGTAAATTAAATAAAACTGTGCCCAGCTCCAATAACCGTCCTGTTGTAACATAATCCTTGCCCTGCTCTGAGAGGGACACTGCCCTCAAAGCGAGGACGACAGCGGCTCCAAGAAGATTAAATAATGAGGGGTGTGTGTGTGTGTGTGTGTGTGTGTGTGTGTGTGTGTGTAGATTGCAATGCTGGCCTATTTTGCTGCCAGGGAATGAGAGATGTCCTGCAATTTAAGTCCCATCATCTGCTATTTTGTTTATGTGTGAAGAATGCTTAGTAAAACTGCACAAACAAATGAAGCTGTAATTATCTTAAGCCTCATTTGCACACCTTGTCCCAAAGCAATTATTAAAAAAGATTTTGAAAACAATTAGCCTCTCTAAACAAAGATAATCTATTGTCAGTAGCTGAGACTGGCAGGAGATAAGAACAATGTGTGGAGATAAGGGAAGCCAAATGGTGGAAAGAGAGTGACTTTATGACTACACTTATCTCTGATTAGATAAGTTCAAAACAGAATTCTAAGTACACTTCAAAAATGCTTTTGATTTCAATGCACCTTCTTAGTAAGTGGTGAAGAACAAACTCTAGGCTCTTTAAACTTGCTTGGCTTCTTTAAATATGTTTTGATTCCTTCAGCCAAAGAGCCCAGCACCACAGAACCTTTTGCATATTGAGATGTAAATGAGAGAAGAAGCAGTGCCTGGGTTTCCACTTGTATTATTTATATGGTTTTAAAATAATGCACCAAGTCCAGTGCACCCTGCAACATACACTTCAAACTCATAAAGGGTTCCCACCTTAGCGCTGCCACTTGGGAGATTCCAAGCAGACAGGAAGCTACTCTGCTGAACTCCCACATATGCTTTCTGCATCTTTAAAATGCTGCATATCCCATGCAATTAGACCTTGGAAGCAGATGCTGATATTTCATTACATTTAGGCTTATTTTTTAAATGCATTTAATGGGTGTGTATTATTTCAAAAGAGCCCCTGCCACATGGTGTGCCCAATGACTTACTTTCTAAACTGGAAGCCTGGCACTACTGAGCCCAAAGCCATGTGTCTGGTAATTTTCCCTCGCTGTTATTTTAGTGCTCATGATGTTTCAGATGAAGTCTTAAGGAGCTGCAGTGTCCTGCCAGAAGGAATGTCTCTGCTTGGAACAATCCTTATTGACATGGCAGCTGTGTGAAGACCGGAACGGAGGCTTAAACCTGGCTCTAAAAAATCAGTTAATACCCTAAATTCTGGAGCAAGTGCACACAATTACATGGGGTGGAGGGAGAGTCTGTAAGCACAGCCACCTCTCTTGAAAGACAAACGGTATGTTGAGTATGGAGTGTGCTTTGTAATTAACAATTTTGTATAAGGAAACAAGGCATAGCTTGGACAAATAAGGGCAAGTATAAATTTACGGGGGATGACAGAGAGCAGAAAGATGGCAATTAAACACCAATGCGACCATTTCTTTTCCGGCTTCCTCCAGACCTCCCTGCCCACTTCTTTTTATCTTTCTTCAAAAGGAATCAGGACGTACTAGACGTTGGCGACAACTGGGAAGAGGACATGTGTTTGCTGTGATTGCGGGCACCGGGGCAGATGAGAAGAGGTGCTCGTCCTCGGAGCCGCCGGCCTCCTTCTTCCCGTTTAATCCAATAGATCTCGTAACAAGAAAGGAAAAGTGTTAATGCGCTTTGTACCAAGGAGCCTACCTGCTATTTCAATCCCTTGGTTAGGGGAACCAATTGTTATAAATGTTAATTATTGGCTCGAGTATATAAGGTTCCTCAAAATAGAACCTTTCACTGAAAACCACTTAAAGAGGTAAAATGACATGAATTTACAAACCACATAAACCAAATGATCCATTTTAAATCGCACACGGAAAGGTTTGAGTTGTTCTGGTAACATAAAACCTTTGCTGTCAATGCAAATCGCACGAAAAACAGAGATACATCGGAGACTTAAAGGGAACGGACGACGCTAGCCAGTCGGCTGCTGCCCTGCCGCATCGCGGCTCCGTAGGGTAACGCGGCTGGCGAGGGACGCCAGACACCGGGTTTCGGCTCCTCTGTGCTTCCTCTGTGCAGGTAGCCGCTGGGTGCGCAAAACTGGTCCATGGAAAGGTCAATGCCAAAACATGAGGAGCAGCTAGGGTTTCTCAGCTGAGTTGACACAAGGCCTTGGTTCAAAAACCTCAGCTGGGACCCACTGGTTTCCCTTCTGGCTTGGAATGAGATGCTTTGAGGCTCCTGGCCCGTTTTCTTGGAATCCTTTCACCATCAAGAACGACGATGGGGGTATCCTACTCTACCTATCGATATTTGGAAAGGGAAGATATTGGGAGATATTTTTTCAATAAATTAGTGTCGTCGCTCTGGGGCAGTGTGGAGACTCCCCAAGTCGGGACTGAAGTGACAAATTTCATCTTTTTCTTCTGCCCTCGACCCTTGGGAATCCCGGGTCCGAGGGCCTGCGTGGCGCCGGAGCAGCCGCCCACCTGCCTCCTAGGGGACGCCGCTCCCTGCGCCGTCTGAATAGGCCGAGGGCTCAGGCAGGGAGATTTGCGGACCCAGAGAAGAGAAACCCAAAACCAGTCCATTAGTAAATGAGTTTTGTGTTGTCAAGGTTCTTTCCCATCCACTTGCTGTTCTGAAAAATAGATCACGTTTCGTTATCTTTAGTGGGAATCTGCAACGTGACACCGGATCCGCACGGCCCCCGCCTCCCTTCCTCCCTCCCTGCCTCACTCTGCCTGGCGGAGGGGAGCCGGCAGGCCTCCTCAGCTTATTTCTGAACAATAAGGATTTGTCTGTTCCCCTAGTGTATTTATATATGTATGGAGGGAGGGAGTTTTCTCCTGGAAGAGGAAAGCGTGTGAGCAGAGCCTCCCGCTTCCTTGGTGCGAGAACGTCGCGCTGGCCCAAGACGCCGCCGGGACACCGCCGCCCCCCGCCCACACCTGGACAAACAGAGCCTGCTGCGAGCCCGACTCACCGCTAAAAACCCAGCGGCCCGAGCAGCTCCTGAAAATATCATCTCCGTTTTGTCCTGAGGTCGGGGAAAGGAGAGAGGAGAGAAAGACTGACTGAATGACTAAGGGACAGTGCCGGGAGGGAGCTCAGACAGGAAGGGAAGAGATCTGGGGTGTGTGTATTTATAGGGGTCCCTCTCTCTTCCTCTGTGTGTGCGTCCTCACATCTGTTCTCTCTCTCAGTGTGGGTCTCATTCTTTTTTCCTCCATCTGAAAGAGGAAGCTCATTCTGTCTGCACGCGAACCTGTTTTTCATTCTTTCTCCTTATCTTTCTCTCTCCCTCTCTTTCTCATTCTATTTCCTCATTCTGTTTTCCATCCTCCTCCTTCCTCTCTCTCTCTCCTTTCTCCCTCAAGGCTCTGGGTGCCTGTGTCTTTCTCTCAGGGACTAGGCGCTGTAAGGTTTCACAGATCATGCTGATGTCGCGCACCAAGGTAGCACGTGGCAAGTAGACTCTGAAGTCCAGGAGGGTTGTTCGGACTCAGTCGGTGGGGACCTTTTATGCGGAGTGGAGGCTCAGGCAAGAGGGGGGACTCCCACAAGGAGGGCAAGAGAAGGTGAATTGGCCACCTGGGGAGAAAGGGCTGACTTCAGCTGTGCTCTAAGGAAGCTCTAGCCCAGAGACTTGACAGTCACCAGCTTCGAGTCAGAAGACACCACTTGACATCATATGCCATCCATCTAACTGGAAAGAGGAGCAAGAGTGTTACAAGAATCAGTTCTTAAGAATTTAAGAAACTCTGGCCCCCCCTCCTTTTTGAATATCACCTTAGGGCAAGTTTACAAAACGAAACTCTCCAAGAGTGCTTATCTTCCATTGAATTTCCAATCAACTTTTTTTCGCAACTAATGTAGATCCTGAATACCACATCTGTCTAAGCTAAGAAGAATTTCCTTTTGGGAGGTGAAAGCCTGCAGCTCCTCCTGTTCAGAGGAAAGTGCTAGTGACGGTAATGCAGGGTGACACTAAATAAACAGTTAGGGTGGACTGGAAAGATGGAGTTAATTATCCAGTGAGCTGCAATGCAGCTCAGACCATCAGGGGCTGATTTGTTTTGGCTCAGAGTCCGAGGAAGGAGACAAACCACTCTTCTCCACATCTTTTTGGGATCCTGAACATTCATGTCTCAAAACAAAAAACAAAAATCACTACCCAGGTATCACTGCTTCAATTAAAATTTGGTTTATTCCTCCTCTGCAGACTCTGCAAAAATGTCCACTCCTTTGCCCCATAGCCCTGGAGACAAGACCCAAAGCAACTCAAAAATGCACTCCCACTAGAGAAAAATCAAGCTGGAGTCCAAAATCTTTTTAAAGGCCCAATGGTAAGGAAAGCAGACATCCAGCACCCCTCCCCATCACTTCACTTGGATCTTTACAATAAATTTACAAAACTACGTGTTCATAGAAACTAAGATATTGGACTGGTTTTCATGATGGTTTTACTTCCCTCTCCAAAAAATCAGGCTTCCTGAAATTTGAAATGCAGTTAGATTTATTGTTTTCGTGATTCACCGACTATCCGGTTTCCTCAGGTAAACCTGCACTTATATATAAATCCTAGTAATTTAAAACTTCTCCCTCCCCACTTTGCTCTTCCCTCCTCTCCGCCCTCCACCCCATTCTGATATTAATAATCCCCGGCTGCCCCTCTTTCCGGGTCATTACGGTACTGCTGGTCTCTAATCAATCCTAATGCGATGGCAATTGGAGTCCCTGATGACTGCGGCTCGGGTTTCTTGTAATGGCTCTACCACATTTTCCTGGACCTCCTTCTTTAACCTGAGATGCCAGGGGGACGAGTCCCTTCTCGGCTGCTGATTACTTCAAGATGTGGGGGCTGGTTTGAGCAGAAGGAGAAAGACACGCGCACAGCGTGGCTGCCACAACGGGCTGGGCGGCTAGGGCAAGCAGACGTCTGCACTCAGGGCGCCGGCACCCGAATGCCTCTCGCTACTTCTTTTCTTTTCCCCCCATTTTCCAGGCCCAAACTCACCCGGGGGACTGAGATTACGGTTCTTAGAGCAAAATTTTTTTTTCTGATGCAGAAAGGCCTAGTAGTCTCGGACTCTCTCCAGTTCTCGCGGGTTCCCACCCGGCAGCGTCCACCCAGGCTCCTGGGCCAGGCCTGCTCCTTGCTCAAGAGTGCACGCCTTTTCCGATTCCTCTTCTTTCCTCCTGGTTGTTTGCTCCCGGTGCCTTTCTCCTCCCCAATTTTAGTATTCGTGTCCAGAAGAGAGAGTGGAATCTCCCCCCTCACCTCCAGTTCCTCCACTGACCCTTGACCTTTCTCCCGTTCCTCAACCCAGCTGTGCCTGAAGCTCCCCAACCTGTTCCTAACCCAAAACCCGGCTCTGAGACAGAAGCGTGGCCTAGTCATGTCGAGCTATGACCTCTTCTCCCCTGACATTTGAGAGTCGGTCGCTGGGAATCCCTAGCCTCTAGAGACAAAGGGCCAACACTTCTTTCTCGCGGTTGCCACCCGGAAAGAGGACCAGGAGTGGGAACTTGTGCCTACCTCCCTGTCCCGGACGAAAGCTCTCGCTTGCCTCCTCTACCCCCGGTCCAGGATCGGCAGCGAGATCAGCACGTTCGCGGCATTTGTATGCTTCCATTTCTCAGCCTAAGCCATTTAGTGTAACCCGAGCCCAGGATAATTGCCACGTCTCTGCCGCGATACTTTTTAAAACAAGATAATGCTTCTGAATTGCGGAAGAAAGTGCTGCGGACAAATTGGGCGCTGAGCTGCCGAGATAGATCGCTTTGTTAGGGGCAGCCAGTGGTTTGTGACTCAATTAGTGCATTTCTGGGAGCCGCCTGCGTTCTGCCGCGGGGTCAGCTCGAGGCGAACTCCCCCGTGTCTCCTGGGAGCGTGTAGGAGTTCCGGGGAAGGGGAGCACTTCAGGCCTGTACCTCTGCCGCTGCATATCCACGCCGTGGGACATGTTTTTTGCGTTCCCACACGAGTACATTATTTGGGTTCTAAGGATCCAGATTTTAACAGACGTTCGACCACCTCCGTTCCCAAACAGGCCGCGCGGCATTTGTCTAAATTACCAGTCCTCTGAGCAGTGGAGAAAGAAATGCTGCGTAGAGGGTGCTGCAAAGGTGCCCACTCACCCATGCCCCTCCGCGCGTCTCGCCCACTCGCCTGGGCTTGGACTTTGCAACAAGGTTTCCTACACCGCTGCAAAGCTCTGCTGGAAGCCAGTAGGGTGAGGCTGCCAGGAAGCGGGCGGACCACGAGGGGCACCTTTAGGACTTGGGAGAAGGCTGTAAGATCTCCCCTTACCTCTGCTCAAGTTCGCCCACCACTCCCACCCGTCACCCCACGTGCAGGCCTGGGTCCACGTTTCGCAGGCCCATCCGGGGACCCAGGATAGCCGCTCTGCCAGGTGCGCGCGCGCGGCCAAGTATCCGCGAGCTGGCGCCGGGGAGGGTTCGCCGCGTGGCGCGCTCGCGACCCCACGCGCTGGCCCGCAGCGCCCAGTCTTGGGGAGCTGAGCCTCACCCCAGCCCCGCCGCCTGCGCCAGAAACTCCCTCCTGGGGCCGCGCGAGAGCTCTCGGGCGCCGGGTCTGAGCCGGGGACGGCTCCGCCCAGTCGTGCAGCCAGAGGTCGCGCGATCTCGCCGGGTGCGCCGGAGGGCCGGGATGCGAGCAGGCTTCTGCTGCTCTCTCGGGCTATTGCCCGGGCGGTTTGTGGGGCCCACAGGCGTTCGGGGCGTTAGGAAGGAGGGATAGAGGGCGGGGACCAGAAGGAGGCGCGGGGAGGTCAGCGGAGCAGGGAGTGGGCGCAGGCCCGCGGCGGGCGCGGCCGGAGGAGAGAGAGGGCGCTGTCTTCCTGGCAAAGGAATTCTCGCTTGGCTGGCAGGAACCGAAACAAAAAGACAAACAAAAAAGAAAAGAAAATCAGCCCTGCCGAGCCCCCGGGGTGAAGAACGCACGACAGGGAGGCCTCGAGTAGCGGAGCGGTTTCTCGACTCAAAGCCGGGGGAGCGCTCGGCAACCTAGGCCTCTCCAGCCCCACGTAGCCCCGGACGGGGCTCGCGGGAAAGGAGTCTTCTTTGGCCTCGTTAGCTCTCCCCCAGTCGCCTTCCTTCAGGGCTATCCCTCCCTCGCTTTTTCCCTTCAAAAACTGGAGGCGTCGGGATAAGAACGGCGACGCTTCGCCGGCGAGTGAGGTGCCCCAAACTGCCCGAGGCAAGCGGGGGGTTTGGATCCTCTTTCATCAAGCGGAGACTGCTTTTCGGTTTCCTGTGACCTGAGGCTGGAAACCGCGACGCCAACCAATGCTTCACGTCGAAGCGCCGCAGCAAATGGCCTGCCTTAGTCTGGCCGCACATTGCCCAGGAACGAGAGAGAGAAGACGCTCTTATGTACCGTCACCTATTGGCCGGGGAGCACACGCAGAGTAGTAAAGTCCGGAAGACAACTACTATCAATCATTCTCCACCCAAATCCACAAAGCCAAAAATTGAATGTATTCGGGAGAAATAGCTAGCCCTCCATTCCAAAAGTATATATTTCTCTGTCATCTGCCAAGGATAATGTGTTCTTGCCTTTGCATAAACGTAATAAACCAGGCAAAGCAAAACAAAAGGATCCCAGACTCACTTATCTTCTGTCTTGAAAGGTCCCTCTGGATTAATGGACGGTAAAGGCCCTCCTGGTTTGTTCATAGATACTAGATCATCTCCTTACACATCGGCCGCCAGAACGCCTCAAACTACAGTCTCCGTATGAATTTCCTGGGAAGTAGTGACTCTTCTGTGTCCCCTCTGGCAGAATCCAGGTGGCCTTGTAGTTCCGCCTTTAGCAGAAGAGCTATTTTCTAGGAGTAACTGGGTGGGCTGCAGTCGCCCTGCCTCTTCACATTGAGAAACGCTTCTCTTGTGGGAACGTCTGTTTCTATTCATCCGATTTTCTAATTTCTTTGATCAGCCTAAATATTTTCTTGGCAAACGGAAATTGACCATGCCATGAATATGATAACAACCTGCTTGGAAAAAAGCTATTTTGTTTCCAAGCTGCAGAAGGAAAGGGGGGTGCGGGGCTGGCTGTTAAGAATGCCTGTAACAGATTCCAGCACATACATCTTTTTGCAGGCTCTGAAACAGCTTTGTGAGAGCTGCATTTTCCTCATATAGCTTCTTCTCTTTCTCTCCTCCCATCAGTTAAACACACACCTGGTCTCCTAAAAGTCTTTGATACTCTTTATTAAAAAATAGAACTTCAATGGACGCCTCCGGAGAATTTCCCTTTAAAACAGATGAAAGGCAAGGTTAATACAATGTTCTCTTAATCCCTTTACCTTCTGAGTCAAAATAAATATTTTCTTCTTCATGTAATTGTACATCCTGCCATTTGGCTATGGCTATAAGCAAATCGACCGGTAATAAAAGTGTTTTGAGGCTGTGTATTAAATTCAATTCTCTTGAAATCAAGGGAGGGGGAGGGAGGAGCCTTACTTCACAGGCAAGAATTGGTGGATTTCTGAAAAAGCTGCAAGAAAAGGACCTTTCACCTCTCATTAGTGATGCCATCAGTGCTCAGGCAGAGTGGAGCTGAGGTCATGTTACATATGGCACACAGTCTGCTCAGCACTTGAAACGTCAGCTTTGAAATTTTAGAGAGGGGAAAGGTCATCTTTAATAAGCTAAAGTCTGGGGCTCCCATTGCCCTTATTGCTAACTGGGTGGGTGTCCATATGCTTCAAACCCTCTGCACAAGGTTGTTTTTTTTCTTTCTTTCTTTTTTTTAAATTTGCAGGTTTAAGCTGATTTTTGTTTCTTCATTTAATGTTTTCAGCTTTAAATACTCCAAAAGGCCTTTCATTTTTATAGCAGCTCTGTCACCTTTTCTTTTCATGCAAGCATAAAACTGTTCTGAGTGATAGCTTTTTAGAGCTCAACTTCCCAGGAGAAATGAAGTATATCTGTCCATCTACATGCATGGATCCAGACATGTGGGCTATAAGGTTACCCTTCTGAGTGGGTAATTTAGACTTCACTCTTGTACACTACATAATTTACTGAACCTTCAAAACATTAAACCTTCCATATTATGTTAAAACTCTAGTTTCTGAAAACTTCCTAGTTACTACAAAAAATTTTCATGCCAGTTACTGAAATTTCACTTTTTTTTTTTAACCATGTGAGAGAAACTCTCAAATCAGAATATACTGCTTTTTGTATATGGCTTAAAGTTAAGGCTAACCAACAGACGCTATAATGGTAGATAGAGTGTTGGGGGAAAAGTGCTAACATCTCACTTCCTTGTTCAGAAAATATTAGGCACATTTGTGAATGTTTAATCCTCAAATTTGTTCAAGAAGTGAAGTCAGCCAAATCAAAGCAACTATCCCCAGATCTCTTTGCAGTCACTGTAAAGATGGATATAAATACTTTTCTTTGATATAACTGTGCAAGCAATTTCTCAATAGTGATTTGTTATTTGCTCAGTTCCAGAAACTTTTTTTTCCTCTACAGTCCAAGAGGAGCAGCCTCAGCACACCATTACATGTATTCCTCATTTATTTTTCTTTGTATTTGTCAGCCTATTTTATTTGTTTATATACCAGATTCTGGCTGTTCTTCCAGTTTTTTTTCATTTACATAAAAGTTACATATTTTGTACTTATAAACTTTAAAAATAAGACAACAATGTATGGTAATTAACTTCCAACAAGTAGACTCAGTGATATTGTAAAATTCCTTCTTCTGCTCCACAAATTGAAAACATTGGAACAATCTTCAAACATCCTCTTAAGACAACTAGGGGTTCCTCATTACTAAATAATCTAATTATCATGATATGCAGATAGGTGTTGGTTTTGCTCTGTGCCTAGTCAGATTCCCAAAAATCCTTAATTTCGAATGAGCAAAATTTTAAAAGATCAGTTTCTAACATAATAGCAAATGAAACTATAGATGGGCAGGATGATTTCACAACCAAGAATGACATTACATAAATAATTTATTTCTAATCACTTTCCTACATTAGGGTTTACTGCTAATGAGCTAGTGGACTTTGTGATATTTTAGCTAACCCAAAGCACTTGAGGCTTTGATGACCCAAATGGTTGAATAAGTTCAATCAATTTAGTCAATAGAAAGTGAAGATAAAGATGCAAACTGTAGTCTTAGGGAGTGTGTGTGTGTGCACGCCTGTGCAAGAGCGTGAATGTATATTTGGGAGGGAGGCAGTGTTGCTTTTTTTATTTTTGACTAAATTTTAAAGTTCCCAAAATACTCTAGGAAAATTTAAGAGCAGATTGTGTCACTCCAGTAAGCCTGAAAAAACAAGAAGTGAAATATTTCAAGAGGCAGATTCATCAATGACAGGTTGATAACTCATTAAAGGCCTTTAAAAGGAATACTAATAATTTTCACTTCTTATAGCATCCCTTACTCAAGAGCCTTTAACATTTTATAAGCTGATCTTATCCATCTTCTCTAAACTTTGTAAAGTATTGTCCTTGTTACAAAGGGTAATTATCTCTATTACAAAAACATGGCAGAGAGATTGTATAATTTGCTCATGGTAATATAATTCAGAGGCAGTTTAGGGACAAGAGCTACAAATTCCAGATCCTTCCCAATTTATCTAAAAAGCAATTTTCTGTAAAGAGGGCCATGATTAAAGTGACCTGGATTTAGTGAGTCCTTGTAAAATATTTTTTATTCTTAAGTTAGACTCTATAGCTCAGGGTCTAGATTTGTGAGAAATTTTATAAATGTCTTTAAATGACCAAGAAAAAAAATGCAACATGAATTGGCATCAGCCCACCTAGATCTGGTAGTTCTTCCATCCTGTCTGGAAATAAGCCATAGTCTTAGTTGGTACAAATGTCATGTGGGAGGAGACATACAGATTACAAAACCATGAGGTAATTACTACAGCTTAACTGTCCCATGGAGAAGCTATTAAGTGTTCATAAACAGGGTTACAATAGAATCCATAGTCTATGATAAGATTTTCAATTCTTAAAATTCTTTCTTTGGCTTATTGAGGAGAAGAAATACTTAGAAATTCTAAGGATTTGGTTAATCTTTACAGCAGTGCTTCACAAACTTTAGTGGGCATGCAAATGACCTGAGGCACTTGTAAAAATGCACTTTACTGGACCCTACCCCTAGAATTTCTGATTCCCTAGATTTAAAGACACTGGAATCTGCATTTTAACAAGCAACACAGGTCATTTTGATGCAGGTGGTAGGTGGGCTACACTTTGAGAATAAACATTTCCTCTGTCTAAGGTAGAAGCATAACAAAAGGAAAACTCTATCAGCAGGAATAAAGTTTAAACTCCAAATTTTTACCTAATCAGAATTTACTTTCCTTTGTACCATTTTAAAGAGGACTTTCAAATTGTATTTTTGCTAGGGAAGAGACTCTTTAGATTTCTGATGATTTTTTTAGAAATTAAAATGTTTCTAGCTAGTAATTAGATATGAAATCATTTGTCCTTTTTAAGTGATTGCTCTTGCTGAACGCGTTAGTAGGAAACGATACCAGACCAGTAGCAACAAGAAACACAAATCTTTGAAGAAAATCCTAGTACCCGTTGCAAAAATTAAGCAAATCTCACTGTCCAAAAAACAGTACAGAGTAACCAGTAGTGCCTCCTAAATGCTAGCTTAAAAGTCCAAAGGTTTGTAAACATCTCTTCATGGTGCATGACCCCTGTAGAATAGTGAAACTCAGTTGGATTCCCCCCACCTTCAAGATTTGCAAAAACTGGAGATGCTCTGGAAAGCTTCCACAATATGATAAAAGGTGTGAGAAAGAAGGTCTGTGAGGAGTTAAATGTGGTTGTCTACACTGCAAATAGTGGTCATTTGTTGCTTGAAAAGTTATATAAAGGGTTTTTACAATAAAGAACACATAAATCACTTTCTCATTTATAATATATTGAATACTGGAAAAAGTTAATAATCATAATTTCTTATTTTTCTCCCTTTAAAGATCACTTGAAAATGAGACAATGGAAACATAGACACCAGACTCTTTGCTGTTGGAAGAGGGTAAGAGTCATTAGTAAAACATGCCAATCTTGTAGAATCGCTCAGAAAACATTCTTAATGGGACACCTTGCCACTCTGCTTAAACACTTGAGTATTGGAGAACTTACTACCTTACAGCTGTCTTGCATGTTTCAGGACACATCAAAACAGGAAAGATATGCATGATGGTAGCAAAGTTACATGGAATCCATGATCCTGTACAAACTAGATAAAATGTGAGAGTGAGGGAATCGTCTAATTACTTGTTGGTCAAGTAGAAAGTTAGAGTAAACTGTACTAGCTAAACTGCTTTCTCAAGTTTCCATTTTAGGCATTTCTACTGTTTGCCCACTGCCTAGTAGGCTGCTGGAGTTCACTATAGGAAAAGTAAATATTGTCATTTCAAATAAAGAACTGTTTATTATATAACAGAACAGAGGCTGCCTTCTATTTTTGAGACTCTGCTAAGTTAATTGGGGACAGTAGCCAAAGCAGCTGCCCAGGAGACGGTGTTTTCCAACAGCTACAATCCTTAAAGCTAAACAGGGTTCATGTTTGTCTATTAAGTGGCAATTACATTGTTCTTTTCATCAAATGTTCTTTAGCTCCTATTGGGGTTGAGTAAATGAGGGTACCGTTCATACTAGTTCACCAGTCCATTTGACTCCTGCATTGAGGACAAACCATAAGCCAAGACAGATCGAAGCCAAACATGAAGACCTGCTACCATGAACGGGATTCAGCCCAGATTCCTCTCAATGAAAGGGGAAAGATTGCCTTAAGGCCTATTTCCATGCAAAACAGGGCAAACTTTGGTAGGTTGAGAATGGGCTCGGTAGTTTTAACAATGTTGCCACATTCATTTTGATCTGGTGCCCATAGGTGATCTGCTACCTACATTTTGAGAAACACTAGTATAAGTCAATGACAGGGAAAGGAAATATGGACTGAGTGGTAATTTAAGAGAAATAAAGTTTTGGTTAAAAGAAAGAATGTTATTTCAGGAATACTACTTTGCACTTCTGTAACACTTACTATCTTTCAAAGGGCTTCTTACATTTGATCCTCATTTGTGAGATGGATGAGGAAGAACAATATTATTAACTCCATTTTATAAGTAAAGAAACTGAGACAAAGAGTGACTAAGTGACTGGATGTGGAGGCTGGAAGCCTGAGCCTTCCCATCTTTGTGTATTTAATTCATAGTCTCATTTTTAGTATGTCAAAACATATAGATGGGGCTGGGGGCGGTGGCTCACGCCTGTAATCCTAGCACTCTGGGAGGCCAAGGCAGGAGGATCGCTCAAGGTCAGGAGTTCGAAACCAGCCTGAGCAAGAGCGAGACCCCGTCTCTACTAAAAATAGAAAGAAATTAATTGGCCAACTAA
>CAUYPO010060011.1:0-22148 GCA_963574435.1 Cheirogaleus major
TTTTTTTTTTTTTTTATCCATTCAGCCAGTCTATCTCTTTGAAGTGGGGCATTAAGATTGTTTGCATTTGGTGTTAGTATTGATATGTGGGATACTACTCTGTTCATCATGTTGGATGATACCTTGTTGTTTTCTTTTCTCTCTTGTTCTATTGTTTTATAAGAGCTTTAAGCTTTAACTTTCAGGTGTTTTTATATTGGTAGGTATCTATTGTGCTATTCCATGTATAGTGCACTTTTAAGCATTTCCTCTAGGGCAGTTCTAGGAGTGATAAATTCCCTCCATGTTTGTTTGTCTAGAACAGTCTTTATTTCTCATTCATATATGCAACTTAGTTTTGCAGGATACAAAAATCTTGGCTGGCAGTTTTTCTGTTTAAAAAGGCTAACGATGGGGCCCCAATACCTTCTGGATTATATGATCTTTGCTGAGAAGCCTACTGTTATCCTGATGGGTTTTCCTTCATAGGGTAGTTGATGTTGCTTTCATCTTGCAGCTTATAGAATCTTCTCCTTCATTTTGACTTTGGCCGGGCTGTAGATTATGTATCTTGGAGAAGTCCTATTTCCTATGAATTTTCCAAGTGTTCAATGACAATCTTTTAACTGGATATCTGAATTTCTGGCTATACCAGGGAAATTTTCCCAAGTTACTCCTTCAAATAGGTTTTCTATGCTTTTTGCTTTTTCTTCTTCCTCAGGGATACCTATAATTTGTATATTGGCTCACTTTACATAGTCTCATATTTCTCTGAGTCATTCTTCTTCATTCTGCTTTTCTGCATCTTTGACTGACTGAGTTAGTTTGAAAGTCTTGCCTTCAAGCTGTAAGATTATTTCTTCTGCTTAATCTAGTCTGTTGTTGAAGCTCTCTGCTGTATTTTGAAATTCCTTAAATGACTTTCATTTCTTTAATTTCTGTTGTATCCTTTCTTGTCTATCTCTTTAGCAACTTTTTCATTTTATGCATTCATGTCCTAAAATCGTTTGGGCTTCTTCATGTTTGTTTTCAATTTACTCATCAATCTCATTCATCTTATTTGCCATCCATATTCTGAATTCCATTTATAACATTGCAACAATTTATTTTTGCTTGTGGTCCATTGTTGTAGATATATTGTGAACTTTTGGGAGTGTCAGACTAGCTTGTTTCTTCATGTTACCAGAATTCTTTTTGCTGGTTTCTTCTCATCTGAAATCTCTTCTCTCAGCTCACAGTAGATGGGTTTGCAGTGCACCTGTTCTCCTTTGCTGAGAACTCTCCTACTTAGTGAGAAGGAGGACAGGTTCCTAGATGGCAGTTTTATGTCCTACTCCAGAGGACTGATCCAACAGGTAAGGGCAGATGCACTGAGAGCCTGTAATGCAGCTGTTCTGTGTTATCTTATTCCCCTGTAATTGTCACAGTCCAAGCCAGTGCTGGGGGAATCTTTGTGCAGAGTGGTGAGTTATTCCCCAGGCTGCTGTTGGAAGTTCAAGTATGGGGCTGCATGAGTCCCTTTCCACAGAGGCTGGCATTTTGGCAAATTGCTCTGTCCAGGTGTCCCTGTAATAGTGTCAGTGCCCGCTGGGCAAGGCTATCTAGGCAATGGTTGCCGGTATCAGGGCTGTGGGCTTTCACTCCACCTGGGTCCAAGTGCAATGGCAGCATGCAGCTAGTGGGTCTATAATGGAACCATGGACCATGGAGGTAGGTCCCATCAGGTGGCAGCATGGGAGCCTCAGCAGTAGGGCTGCAGGGATGGGCCACTAGGCAGCTGGGGTTCTCTCTTTGTGCAGGTCCTGCCAAGGAAACTGCCTAAGGGCTTTTAACAGGGGTAAGATGATATCTCATTGTGATTTTGATTTGCATTTCCCTGATAATTAGTGATGGTGAGCATTTTTTCGTATACCTGTTGGCTATTTGTATGTCTTCTTTTGAGAGATGTCTATTTAGATGCTTTGCCCACTTTTTAACAGGATTGTTTGATTTTTTTTGCTGTTGAGTTGTTTGAGTTCCTTGTATATTCTGGATATTAGTCCCTTGGCAAATGAAAGCAAATATTTTTTCTCATTCAACAGGTTGTCTCTTCACTCTGGTGATTATTTCCTTTGCCATGCAGAAGCATTCAAAATTTCATATAGTTGCACCTGAATATGTATTTAGATATTTTAATGAGAACAAAGGACTCATTAAATTCATGGTGGTGGCTGCTTGTGGGAGGGATGTAGAGAAACAGAAATGCAGAAGAGGATGAGAGCCAAAAGTGACCCCAGTGATGTTTTCTTTCTTTTATTAAAAATAAAATTGACAGGTTTGACTGGGAGGAGAGAGTAAGTTTATATATATATATATAATGTACTTTTAAAATTTCACAAAATAAAAAAACAAAATGCAAGAAAATTAAAAGTAAACTTAAATACATGCTATATTGTCAAAAATAGATTTAAAATGAGGTTTATTTTCCAAAAAAAGAATCTGCAGGAAAGTGTAGCAATTTTAAAGAATTAAAATCCAGCTCCCAAGAGCCCAAAGTTGAAAATATTCTGCTTTATTCTTCATTATTATAATATGTCATATATCTTTTTTGCAAATAAATGCAACGATATTATACATATAATGATTTCCAAGTTTTTAATAACTAATCTTTCTTTTAGCCTGTTTTTAACCTTCCTCACTCGATTACCAGCCAGTCCAACTTCACCACCGGCACATCAGTCCTCATACCTGTCTCACTCTCTTATCATGGTCCTGCGACATGTGAAGAGCAACAGAGAGAAGAAGATAGAACCCTGATGCTGAACCCCTCAGGGTTTTCGCAGACCCCATAATACCTTGATAGGGACAGAGCCTGTCCAGCAGTCTGTACTACTAGCTGTATGATCATGGGCAAGTCACGTAAATTCTCAACTTAAAATGGCTATAATAATAATATCTTCTCCCCATAGTGAGCTTTATTAAGATTATATAGCTCTATGGAGCTCAGAGGTGAACTGGCAGGTATAGAAGTAGGAGAGCCAATAGTCTACAAATGATCCTTTAAGCCAGGGAATGAATGTCATTACTTAGGAACAAAGGACACAGTAAATAGATGCCTAGGACAGAGCTGGAGGAGCTGTGTCATTTAGTGACTCAACCCATGGCCTGACAAGGAAAATGGAGAGAGGACTGCAATGTCAGAAGGAAACCAGGAGTGGCCATCATGGATGCCCAGGGCAGGAGTCTCAAAAGGAGGGAAGGAAAACCACTGTAAATGCTGCTGGGGGTCAAGTAGTGTCAGAAGTGAAAACAACCACCATGTGTATCCATAGATGGTGGAAGGTGCTTCTAGTCGAGGCTGATCAGGTGAAATGGCAGGACACAGGACAGCCTGGGAAGGCCAGCAGTGAGGGTGGTAAGGAGCTGAGAACAGCAACCACTCTTCACAACCTTGGTGGAAAGGGGTGGGAAGCTGGGGCCGCAGCTCAGGTGGGAACAGGGTAAAGAGGCATTGTTGTTGTATTGTTTATAACTGTGGGAAAATGTCAATCTTCTTTAAATTTTTACAGTTAGGATCCATTTCAGACAGGAGCAACCCATATTCAGAAGAGAAGTACCACAGAGCAAAGGTTCTGGGAAGGCTGAAAGAGTTGGGATCCAGAACCCTGGAGGAGAAACTGTCCATGGATAGAGAAGGGGCCTCCCCCAGTGTAACCGCAGGGAGGGAGGAGGGACAGACACCAAGACGGCTGAGGTGGTAGGTTTGGTGGTATATAGTGTGGGTGTGCCCACCTGGTGGCTTTAATTTTCTCTCTAAAGTATGAAGTGGATTCATTCCATGGTATGGGTCATGTCATGCAGTGAAGGGGCAATCTGGGGGGTGGAGTAGCTCCAGTTTGGTCTGGATATAGGGTGATTATGGCTCTAGCCCAGGGGACTATACCCCAGGAAATGAGTATCCATGTGGAAAGTGGAGGGTGAAAGCGAATGGCCTCACATCCACTATGAGTGGTCTAGGAGGCTAAGACCACATGGGATGCTGACTGCGGGGCAGGGAAAAGCCACAAGCTGGAAAACTGGGTTGTTGGTTGTGGGAAGGACAAGATCCTTGTTGCAGAGATGGAAGGGTGCCTGCATTTGGACAAGGATTTCAACTCTCCCCTCTGCAGGGCATGGAAATATACAAAGACCACCCAAATAAGAACAAGCAAAGGTTATTTATTCAAAACTTGCTCTAGCAAGGGAATCAGCTGCCATCACTTGTTTTTGACAGTGACTCAGAGGTAGGCAGGGGGCGTGGTAAACCCTGAAAGTGGAAAAAAAAGGAGGCTTCAGGTGTGCCCTGATTGGAGGTTGCTGGCACAGAGAGCTGTAGGTGAGCTAACCAGAGGCAAGTCCTCCTCTGTGATTGGTTAGAGTGCATATTTGGCTTTCTCTGGTTGGTCCTAAATTGAAAGTGGGGACAAAAATTAGGAAATCAATCAGTTATCAGTCAACAGTTGCTCATTTTA
Organism: Cheirogaleus major; assembly: GCA_963574435.1. NCBI lineage: Eukaryota > Metazoa > Chordata > Mammalia > Primates > Cheirogaleidae > Cheirogaleus > Cheirogaleus major. Next base: position 4,470 of record CAUYPO010060011.1, read on the forward strand.
GGATGATTGTTACAGGGGTGATTGTAGGCTTCCTCGAATGTTTATTAAAAATGGTGCTCTGACTTCCTGCAAGTCTGACTTATAGTCAGTCATCTTCCTAAGCTGAATACTACAGGCTGTTTTCCTGGGCTGGTTTATGCAGATTGTGGGTCAGATTTCTATTTTGATATATGGCTTGGCTATTGTTTATTTGTATATTTCATCTCCCAAGGGCTTGTCAAACTGCTCTCGTAGCTGCCTTCCCCAGCCCACCCCCAACCCCCATTGAAAACACAAGCCACTGGATGAAGAATGAGGGCATCTGGACACTGAAAGCTTTTCTTTGCTGGGTTTTGCAGAGCTGAAGAGAGAAGTGACAGCATCCAGGTGTCTGCCCTGGGGCCGGTTTCAGGACTGGGGTGGTGGAGGTAGGCTTGTATCAGTTTGTATTTTAGCTTGTCTCTCTAATTAAGGTAAACAAATAAAACCAAGAAGTTGTCTGCAAAATCTACACAGAAGTCATACATTGTGCTCACCAATATGGCCATGAGTGAGTATTGAGGACTTTAAAAGAGACTCGTCCAAATTGAGGTATGATCTAAGAGTAAAACACACATCGGATTTCAAAGACCTAAGTATGCTCCCTGATTTCAAACTATATTACAAAGATATAATAATCAAAAAAAAGTATGGTATTGGCATAAAAACAGACATATAGACCAATGAAACAGGAAAGGGAGCCCAGAAATAAACTCGCACATTTATAGTCAACTAATCTTTGACAAGGACACAAAGAATACACAATGGGAAAAGGAAAGTCTCTTTAATAAATGGTGTTGGGAAAGTGAGACATCCACATGCAAAAGAATGAAAATGGGCCCTATCTTACATGAGATACTAACATTATCTTAAAATGGATTCAAAACTTAAACATAAGACCTAAAACTGAACAACTCACAGAAGAAAACATAGGGAAAGAGCTCTTTGACATCGGTATGAGCAATGATTTCTTTGGATATGACATCAAAAGCTCAGATAACAAAAGCAAAAATCAATACGTGAGACTACATCAAACCCCAAAAAGCTTCTGCACAGTAAACATAATCAACAGAGTAAAGAGACAACCTATGGAATGGCAGGAAATATTTGCAATCCATATATCTAACAAAGGGTTAATATCCAAAACATATAAGGAACCGACACAGCTCATAGCAAAAAAACAAATAACCTGATTTAAAAATGGGCAAAGAACCTCAATAGACATTTCTCAAAAGAAGACATACAAATGGCCAACATATGAAAAAGTGTTCAATATCACTAATCATAGAAATACAGACCAAAACCACAATGAGATATCATCTGACACCTAGGATGGCTATTATCAAAAAGACAAGAGATAGACAGCAAGTGTCAGTGAGGGTTTAGAGAAAAAGTAACCCTTGTACTGTTGGTGTGAATGTAAATTGGTACAGCCATTATAAAAAACAGTGTGAAGGCTCCTCATAAAATTTTTTTAAAAGGCCAGGCACAGTGGCTTACCCCTGTAATCCCAACACTTTGGGAGGCTGATGTAGAAGGATCACTTGAGGCCAGGAGTTCAAGACCAGCCTGGGCTATGGCACAACCCATCTCTACAAAAATTTAAAAAACTAGTCAGGTGCACATGCCTGTAGTCCCAACTACTTGGGAGGCTGAGGCAGGAGGATTGCTTGAGCCCAGAAGTTTGAGGTTGCTGTGAGTTATGATGACACTGCTGCACTCTAGCCCAGGCAACAGAGCAAGCCCCTGTCTCAAAAACAGAAAAATTAAAAACAGCATTACCATATGATCCAGCAATACCATGTCAAGGACTGTAACAAAAAGAAATGAAATCAGTATCTCAAAGAGATATTCTGCAGCCCCATGTTCACTGTGGCATTACTCACAATAGCACGATATAGAAGCAAGCTAGTTCATCAACAGATGAATGGATAAAGAAAATATGATACATAAATATACAATGGAATATTATTCGGCCATAAAAAAGGAAATCTTGTCACTTAAAACAACATGGATGAACCTGCAGGATATCGGGCTAAGTGAAATAAGCCTGACACAAAAAGATTCCATATGGTATTTACCATATGATCTCACTTATATGTGGAATCTGAAAAAGTCAAACTCATGGAAGCAGAAAGTAGAATTGTGGTTGCCAGATACTGGGGGTGGGGGAAATATTGATCAAAGGGTACAAATTATCAGTTATAAGATGAACAAATTCTGGGTCTCTAATATACACCATGGTATTACACGATGTATATGTGTATCAAATCATCACAATGTACACTTTGAATTTATACAATCTATTTGTCAAATAATATGTTTAAATTAAAGAAGACCTATTACCAAAAAAGAATGTAAAATGTCTCAATAATTTTATATGGATTACATATTGAAGTGATAATTACTTTGAATATTAGGTTAAATAATACATGTTTTTAAAATTTGCTTTATCTATTGCTTTTGTTAAATGTGGCTTCAAGAAAATTAAAAATTACAGAAAAGTAGAGAGGGGAAAAAATTTTTTTTAATTACATATGTGGCCTATAAGTGTGGCTCACATTATATTTCCGTGGTTCACTAGTGTAAGAGATGCAACAGTGGTCCCAGGAAGACCCAGATACAACGCCAACAAAGGGGCCAGCTGGCTTAGCCCAGCTTGCGTGGGAAGGTCCAAGGGTGCGAAACAGAGCAAAGCAGAACATTTTGATGCTATTGACATTTTTGATACACAATCATTTTGTAGCCTGAAAAAAATAAAAACGTTAAATGTAAAGCTTTTTAAAGTTAGTAATATGTGCAACTGACAAGCTCATGGAATTGCTTGGCTTCCCTCTTTCATTCTCTGACCCCTGAGCCCTGGTGACTCAGGTTTCCTGTTTCTCACCTGGATGCCTGCTGCTGTCTGCTAAGGGGTTGCTTGCCTGAAATCCTTACTGTTTTAGAGTGTCCTGCTCCCTTCAGTCAGACAGATCATTCCAGAATATGCATCTGCTCTCAATACTGTCATGTCTAAAACCCTTCAATGACACTCCCCACCCTGTTTCTTGGAGAATATACTTCAAACTCTTTGGTATGAGTCAGATCCTAGCAGGGGACAGAATATACATTCAACATGTGCACACTGGAGATAATAAGAAAGGGACTGTTTATAAAAGTGCAGACAGGTCCAGAGAAAGCAACAGGAGATGTTGAAGCACCCAGGCTGCTGACAGCTGAAATCCACGACCCTCTCTAGAGGATGAGCAAGGGAATATGGAGGTGACTGGTATATGCAGAGTGCTGGAGCTGTCTGAGGGCTACCTGACGAGAGCTGTGGCCTTCTATAGGGCAATGCGGCCACTGCCAAAGTGGAGGAGGAGGGTGCCCTCTAAGCAAACTCTCCTCCCTTCCTTTGATCTCCCATCGCCTGAGCCCAACCAGAAGACAGAGGACAAGAGACCACTAAAGCAGCCCACAAGATCAGCTTCGCAGGTACAGAGCAGGTAGAGACATGTGGCACGCCCACTGGAGGCTCAGGTACATCATTTATCACCTGGATTCTTGACTCAGTCCATGACTGCCCACCGACCTCAAGCTGCTCCCATACCTGGGCTACCCACCTCACTCTTGCCAAGAAATCCAGCCCTGACTTCACCACAGTGCAATATATCAATGTACCAGCAAAATTACACTTGTATCTGACAAGTATATACGATAAAAAACAAATACAAAATTAAAAATAAAAAAGAAATCCTCCTAAAATTCAAACCCAGTTACACCACTCTCCTGAGTGAAACCCTTCAGTGGCTCTGTACTGTCTACACAGCAAGTCCAAGCTCTGCAGTGACACCTGAAGACCTTTTATGACCTGATTCTGTTCACCTACTCACTCACAGAAGCTTCACAAATGCAAACGTTTGGTTCATTCAAAACCCCTTAAAAAGCCATCCTCAGCCCCTGTCCCATTCTGGGTCCTGGCACAAAGAAGGTCTGGCTGCCAGTGAGTCCAGACACTGTGCTTTGGTCACCTGTAGAACACCTTCAGGACTTCAGCTCTGCCCTGTTGGAGCTGTGCCTCCAGGACCAGCAGGGGGCGCCATGACATCGACTGGCCACACACTGTAGGCCACACCATGGGTGCCTGGCTGCAGGAGCTCTGAGCTCAGCCTGGCACCTGCTGGTAGGACCTTTGTCATAAACATAGAACTGTGCTTTTCAACCTTTTTTTCTTCTTACCAAAACCCACTGTTTGAAATACATTTTAACGTTGCAGCCCAGTTCACACTCACGTGTATATTATTATCAATTTTAGTATTAATCTGGCAAAGTCTGTTGAGGGAATTTAATAATGAAATTTTCTAAAAGTAAAAAATAGTTTAACAAAATTAAATTTAGTTAATTAACTTGGGCTGTTGCTCATTGCAAATCAGTTTTTAAAATAGTTTAGTTTTTATGTGACTAAAGCATTTATTTTGTGAAATATTCATATTTTTAGTTATCGAATACATGAAATTTAGTATCTAGTATTATAAATCCCAACTGCTTCCATCTAATCTGTTTTCAGCTCCTTATGAAGATGTGGAGGCAGAATTCCTTTGCTGAAGAGAGAGACCAAGAGTTTCTGAACTAAAGTAGAATTGATGTTTCATGATACAATGCTCACCCTTACTATACAAATTCTCATCTTTTATTTTATGTTCCATTTCTTTTTGCGTTTCAATTGATTTTTACGACTTACGATGGGTTGCCCACTACAGTTGGTAAAGCACTGTCCTAAAATCTGAGCTGGGAGAAAATACAAATAATTGGCAGTTGGCCCTGGAGAACACGGAGGCCTTGTCACCTCCTGCAGGGCCTGTGGAGAGACCAGAGCTTCAGGACTAGGAGAGAGGAGCCCTTCAGACCCGTCCTTTCTCTAACCACTCTTGTACTTCACCTGCGCTTCATAGGTTAAATGGGGAAATGAGTCCTGCCCTTTTTACCTCCATTGTTGTTATAAGGGTCTGATGAATTCAAGCATAAAGACTTAGGAGGGAAACGTGCTGTGTAAGTGCATCATCCTGATCACTTGCAAGGACAACTTGCTCCCTGCACACCTCTGTGCCTCATGGCCCTGTGGGTCCTGGCCTGGAGCCACAGATGCTCACCAAGCATGGTCGAAAGGCACACGCAGTCCCAGAGTTAGGAACAGACTGTGTCCCGAAGGCCTAAGTCCATTGTTCGGAGCCCACAAACGCTCACATAACCCAGGCTGCGGCTTAGCGGGCTCAGCGCCTGGCATTGCTCCTCGCACAGTGCCTGGAGTTACCACACCACAAAATGCCGGCAGAATGCATCACACCACAGAACAGTGCCATTCTATCAGGAGCCCTCCTGTGTCTTTCTCTACTTGAGGACAGTCTCCTATTCCACCTACAGGTTGGGGCTTCCCTGCTAAGGAGCCACAAGGACATTTTGACCTGGGAAAGATGGACTCAATCACTGGAATGGAACCTTTTCAGAAATGAAGAGACTGAGAATCAAAGTGGCTAGAATTCTCTGGAGTCATCATTGTTTTGGGGAGTTATCTTGTGTTTCCAGTAAAACACTCACTGACTGGTCCTCAGCCTCCACTGCCAACATCTACATCCATGTGTGTATTGATCGAATCCACCACAATGGCAGGAAAGACCAAGGGTTAGAGACACAGCCCTTGGAAGTCCTTCTGAGACGGTCCTCCGTGCCGCCCAGCGGGGCTTTGCAGAAGGAAGGAAGGGGTGTACGGGCCCACACGCTTGTGGGAGCTCATGACCTTCCACAAAGGCCAGAATTGCTTCTCTCAACAGGATGTCACAAGAGCCTAGAGAAATGAAATATTAAGACAATAAGCCCCCCCTCAAAAAGTTTTAATTTCTGCATGTTACCAAGTAATTTTTTAAAGATTTCAAATATATTAAAAGACTTACCCTGTGCCTACATTTTTACCAAGAAATTCCTCTTCTAAAGCTATATTCTAAAGAAATACTCTCCCACTGCTGAGTTTACAGGTATACCTAAATGTCCGACAATGTAAAATCCTTCAACTTATTGTGGGATGTGCATATATAACCCATATGGAAGCTGTCCCCTTTCCTCAACTTTGAACCTCTCATACTAAAAGAGGGTCCATTTGGGCCCTAATGTGTATGTGTTAGCAACACAGAAGATGCTAGAGACTTGCTGGGAATGTTTACAGTGTGCACCCACAGAAAACCAATTAATCACCCCGTCATCCACTTGCCCCTTCTAGCCATGCCCGTTCTAGCCATGAAGCACCTTGGTGACTCCTTCCCACGCCCCTGCCCTCCCGACTCGTATCTCCTCCTCCCACCCTCCCTTCTCTCCTCCTCCATCCCCCCCTCTCTTCCTCCAACCAAAACTTCACTGGCTCCAGTTGGGTCCTTTCTTACTGAAAACCATTTGCTCGACCCTCCACTATTCCTGCCAAGTCTTCATTCCTTTTCTATTTCAGAGTTCACCAAAACAAAGCTTAGGATAGTAAACAGGACAGACTTTCCTTCAAATATCGTTTAATGACCATATTTTGCTATTAATATTTTGGTATGATTTAAGAGGTCCTATCCCCCAAAGAAGAACTAATAAGGAATTCTCTCTCTAAAGATGGGTCTCCCCTTACTAAAAAACCCTCCTGTAATGGCTAAAAAGAGAGAATGAGATTTCCTGCATATCTTTACATAGTCAATGGAACATCATGCAGCAATTAAAAATAATCTTGTAGAAGTTTACCTTGTGACATAGAAGGGCATTAGAGATATGCTGTTAGTGACCAAAAATGGGTTCTAAATCAATTTTTCATGCATGGCTCTATATTTTTAAAGGAGAAAAAGAAGGATAGACATTAAATGTTCACAGTGATTAAGAAACAGCATGGCAGATTAGTCAGGAACATGGCCTTGGAGCAAATTATATAGCATGTTAGAAGGACAAGTAAGACTGAGTAAAGGGGAGTCAGTAGTGCTGGGGTTGAAAGCAGGTTGCAGCAATAAATGGAGAGGCACATCATGCCTTCCATGGCATCCCGAACCTTCCAACAATGAAGTCAGCAGTGCACAGGGACCTTGTGCTTCTGCAAGATGCTGGTACATTTGCTCTCAGTGGAGCCTCACAGGAAGACTGCATGACCCATGCCAGAGTGACCTGCTATATGTCACCAGGTCAGAAGGAGGTGGAGCAGGACCGAGTGCAGGCTATTCATGTCTCCATTTGGCCTACATGGTTGACCTCCTCAAGGCCATGGTCAGCAGGCCCTATCTCTTCTCTGCTGATCTGTATGAGAGCCAGAGTCCTCATTGCTATAAGACAGTCTTGGCTCAGAGACTAAATAGTTGTGTCTTAGTTTGTGATGTTATGAAGGAAACACAACCTTCTCTCCAAATTGTCAGTATCACTTGGGCACATTTTTTCTTTTATTGATACATAATATTTTACATATTTATGGGGCACATGTGAGTATTTTTTGCATGAATATAATATGTAATGATGAAGTCAGGGTATTTGAGGTATCCATCACCTTGAGTATTTATCATTTCTATGTGTTGGTAACATTTGCTAAAAATACTATGTAATTTTTTACCACTCGACCGGTGTTGATCACCATCATCATCAGAATCAGAAACAGAAGCAGCTCCTTTGTCACAGTCCTTACATGGGTATCATCTCACTTGAGCCTCTGTGACTCGGGTGCTGTCATTATTCCTAGTTTACACTGAGACTTGTCTTCCTGCCCACTATCCATACACCTTCTCCTGCAATTAGCACTCCAATTCTACTTTGGGGAATCTCACTGGCATCATTGGATGCAGTCTTAGAAAGGGGTACTGATCAAGGTTTACTGCTCTTCATTGACCAAGGAGTGGACACATGACCCAAACTAGGGAAGTCACATGCTACCCTTAGAATCTGAATCTTTTGCTAGGTGACAAAAAACATGATTTTCTCTTATCCATCTGAGTGGTGAGACCAAAGCTTTCTGGCTTCTGTCATTTTTGACCTGTCAGAAGTTTCTGATCCTGGTTCTTCATGTGAGTATTTTTTACATGTCCATCAATTTTGAAAGTTATTCACATCATAGGCAGAATAATCCCCCCCATAAAACATTCACATCCTAATCCCCAGATCCTGGGTATATGTTACCTTACATGGCAAAACGGACTTAGCAGCTGTGATTAAAGGTAAGCATCTTGACATAGGAGGTTATCCTGGATTACCCAGGTGGGACTAATGTAAATTACAGGAGCTTTTATAAGTGAAAGAAGAAGGCAGGAGGGTCAGTGATGCAGTGTGAAAAACACTCAGCCAGCCATTGCTGGTTTTGGAGATGGGAGGGGTCACAAGCCAAGGAATGTGGGTGACCTCTAGAAGCTGGAGAAGGCAAGGAAACACTCTCCCTTAAGCCTTGAGAAGCAATGCGACCCTGCTGACACCTTGATTTTAGTCCAGTGAGACCCATTTCCGACTAACCTCCAGAACTGTAAGATAATGCACTGCATTGTTTTAAATTACTAAGTTGGTAATAATTTGTTACAGCAGAAATAAGAAATGAGTGTGCCTGATATCTTTCTTGTAAGTTCCTTTTAGTTCTAGTATACGTTTTGCTTAAGTAAGCCAGGAGAAATTATTAGTACTTTTAACTGAAGAGCTGAAACTAGTAGACAACTAATTTCCAAGCCTCACTCTGCTCTCCCCACCCCTCGCTCTGTTTCCAGGTCTTTGAACTCTGTTCCGCCAACCTGCCTATCCCTTCACAAGGATAACTGAGCCCTGCTTAGTGATGGGACCCTGCCCTTGTTGACAGGCCTTCCTAGACACCAATTCGCTGATCACCTGGTCTCCTGGTGGTCACCTGACCCATATTCCTTGTCTCTGTGCCTCTCCCACATGCCAGGTCACCCCACTTTTTTTCTGGGCCCCACTCACCATTTTCACTTATCACTTGGCTAGTAGGTGACTTGCTCTTGGCTTTTCTTTCTTTTACATTGTACCCTAGACACACATCTAGCCACTTCCGTGCACTTCTGCCCCTGGGGAAATTCCCCCAGCACCTGCCAAACCCTAGTAGGAAGGGTTAATTCTAGAGCATGGTATATACCCAGCTGCTCCCTCCTGCTGCAAGTATCATGCTCAGCCCAACCAAATGATGCAATAGGACACACACCGCAGATTTCTGATGGGTCAGGCCAGCAGTACACAGGCAGTAGCCAGGTTTTTTCCAACCAGAACTTTGTAATTAAACAACCTTTCTTGCTATATCCTAAAAACACAGGTAGTTAAAGTACACATAAGAAATGAAACTCCATAATAAAGACAGACAGTAGCAGGAGGGAGGCAAGATGGCTGACTAGAGACATCGATCACCAGATCGTCTCAGACAGAAGGAAAAATTTTAGATAGAAAAAAACCCACAATTGAGGTGTAATTCTGTGGGGAAAGTGCCAGAACCTACTGGAGATTCCATGGGAAGAAGTTGCAGAGCAGAAAAGGAAGAAGCATGATTTCTGCAGGGATAGTGCCCCCAAAATTTGGAGCCCCCTGGAAAGGGTAGGTGGGGGCATTTGTTTCTCCTCCCTTCACACCTCTGGCAGACAGCAGGCTCCCAAACTGTTGGAGAGCTTCTCTACCCTCACAAGCTCAAAAGCTGCTGCCACCAGTGAACTGGGAGCTTCTTGAGGACAGAGCACTGGGCTGCCAGCCCCCTTGGGGTTACTCCCCACGACAGACACTAGCCAAGGTGGTGGGTGCTGTACTGCTTCTCCACCCACTGTGTGCCTTTGTCCTCCCCAGGGAGATATAGCCTTCAGTTTTCTTGTCACTGGTTCCCACACAAACATTTCCCAACTCCTTCCCTGTGGTGGCCATGTGGAAGAAGGGGGTCTCAGGAGAACTATGTGATCCAGAGCTTGGATGTTAAGGGTGGGCTGCCTTCAGGGGAAAGGAGAATGCAGCCAGCTAGGGGGTCCCTTGGGACAAATGGGGGCAGAGTGTCAGCTCCCCTCTATTCAGACTTTTCTCCTCCTCCTCTCCTAGCCTGCCCACAGCTGCTGATACAGCCATGTCAGTTCCCACAGGAGTCAGCATGGGTACCCCAAGGGACAATTGAGCCAGGGTATTCAGGAGTGGCTACTTCCCCTCTGTTGGTGTGCCCACCATACCGAGGCTTCCACAGAGAGTGGGGCTCATGCCTTTCCTCTTAAAGACTTGCAGTGGACCAAAGGTTGCCTGGACTGAGAGCTTCCTGCCCACCTTCCCTCTCTAGTGCTGCTCACCTGGCTGCTCCAGCAGAGCAGAGGATACCTCAAGGCAGAGGGATATTAAGCCTACTAGAGCACTTCACAGGTGACTCAAGACCAGAACACTTCTCCCTGGCACAGTCAAGGATTGAACTTGGAGGATCAGAGGACAGGCCTGCAGACTGGGTCCCATACTCCCAGGACTTGATGATGTTGCTCAGAAGCACAGAGGGGAGATTTGTCAACTAATCTTGAGAGGCAAGGGAGCCCATGTGGGCAGAACTGAAAAGAGAGTGCAGTGTGGGTTCAAGCCACAGTGCACTTGCAGAGCACTCATCCCCCCACAGGAAAGCCATGCTTTCAGTCTGGGGCAGGATTGTGGGCAGGGAAGCTCCCCGCCTGCGGTGCCATTGCTGGTTAGCTTGGCTAGCTTGGGCTGCTGCGTGCAGCCAGATGCTGAAAGGAGATTGCGGAGCAAGGGAAGATGGAGAAGAACAAAACCCACTGTCACCTGCCAGACTGTGAATCCCAGATGGCCCCTTCCCCACAAGCAGACTTTCAGGCTTGGTGGAGTCACTTCAGCCCCTCCATAGTAGCTTTCCCCCAGCAGCCTAGGATGGGACCCTTGACCCCTGCCAAGACAGCTCTTGTGCCTGCCTTTGTGGAGCCTGAACACAGGCTCACCTGACCAGCCTCCCTCTTCTACCCACCTTTGCTGTAGTGGAGAATAATAAGTCCCCTGGGAGCTCCCACTGCCTGTATAATCCAAGTGCTTCTCCTGATCAACTAGAGCTGGTCACAGGTCCCAAAAAATGCCACTGCAGCTGGCTTCTTCCTGAAAGCATCACCTTCTGGCAGGGAGGACAACCTGTACAGCCCTTTACAGCATTTACTGACTCAATCACATGGGGCATGGCTGACTCTTACCCACAAACACCATCTACTGACTTAGAGATCAAGCGAGCATCCTAACATAATTCACACTGTTAAGAAGACCACAGGGCTGGGGAAAGAGAAAGGATTGCGAATACCTCCATCTTCCCTCCTCAACAAAAGACAGGAAATCTGCCAAAGCACATAGGATACCACTGCTACAGCCTACAAATAACTAGCAATTGGGAAAATCACCACACTAAGGATTTCTATAACCAAGGTCTCCATCCAGAACATAGACCCTCATCAAAGCACCCACAAGCAAATCCAAAGGTCCTTACCAAACATATGCTATAGGTACACCCTTAAGAGTGAAGAGGGAAAAAGTCCCATCTAAACAAGAGAAAATCTAAAAACAAGAAGTCATGAATGCTACAGATAAGAAGGAACTAGTGCAAGAACTACAGAGATATCAAAAATCAGAGTAAAGGACACCCCTAAAGGAGCACACTGGCTCTCTAGCAATGGATCCCAAGCAAAATAAAAATACTGAAATGACAGATAAAGAATTCCAAATATGACTTGTAAGGAAGCTCATTGAGGTCCAAAAGAAAATGGAAACCAAATGAAGAAACCAGAAAAGTAATTTAGGGATTTAATTTAAAAATTTACTAAGGAGATAGATATATTAAAAATAAAAAACTAAATAGAACTTCTTGAAATGAAAAATTCATTTAGTGAAATACAAAACACAGTGGAAAGCTTTAAGAAGAGACTAGACCAAGCAGAAGAAATAATTTCAGAGCTTGAAGATAATTCTTTTGAATTAATCTAGTCAAAAATAAAGAACTAAGAATCTAAAGGAATGAACAAAGTCTATGATAAATATAGGATTATGTACAATGGCCAAATATAATAATCATAGGCATCCCTGAGGATGAAGAAAAAAAGCAAAAGGCCTGGAAAACCTATTTGAGGGAAGAATTGAGAAAAACTTCCCTGGTCTTGCTAGAGATTTAGGCATCCAGGTACAAGCAGCTCAACAAACACCTGGGAGATTTATTGCAAAAAAGGGCAACACAAAGGCATATATTCATCAGACTGCCCAAGGTCAATATGAAGGAGGAACTCCTGTGAGCTGTGAGGTGAAAACATCAAGCAACCTACAAAGGAAAGTCCATCAGACTAACAGCAGACTTCTCAACAGAAACTTTACAAGCCAGAAAGGAATTGGATCCTATCTTTAGTCTCCTTAAACAGAATAACTGTCAACCAAGAATTTTGTACCCTGCAAAACTAAGTTTCATAAATGAAGGAGAAATAAATTCTTTCCCAGACAAGCAAACACTAAGGGATTTTGTCACCACTAGACATGCCCTACAAGAAATGCCTTAAGTGTTCTATATATGTAACAGAACAATCGATACCTACCAGGGTAAAAACACCCAAAAGTTAAAACTCATAGCTCTTATAAAACAATAAGAAGGGAAAGAATGAAGCAACAAAGTAACAATCAAAATGATGACCAGAACAGTATTTCATATATCAATACTAACATTGAATGCAAAGAGTATTAATGGCTCCCTTAAAAGATGTAGATTGGCTGAATGGATTAAAAAACACAACCCAAATATATGCTGCCTCCATGAAACCCATTTAACTCACAAAGATAAACATAGACTCAAGGTAAAGGAGTGGAAAAAAATATTCCATGCAAATGAAAACCAAAAGCAAGCAGGAGTAGCTATTCTCATAACAGATAAAATAGACTTTAAATCAACAGTGGTGAAAAGAGACAAATGTGGTCATTATATAATGATAAAGAGATCAATTCAACAAAAAGATATAACAATCCTAAATATATAAGCACCTAATACAAGAGGTCCCAGATTCATAAAGCAAATTCTACTAGATCTAACAAAGAAATAAACAGCAACATCATAATAGCTGGGGACTTCAACACTCCACTGACAGAATAAGACAGATCATTGAAACAGAAAATCAACAAAGAAATGCTGGACTTAAGTGGGACTCCATAACAAATGGACCTAACAGACATTACAGAACATTCAACCCCAAAACTGCAGAAAATACATTCTCATCAGCACATGGGACATTTTCCAAGATAGATTATATTTTAGGCACAAAGCAAGTCTCAGCAAATTTAGAAAAATTAAAATTATACCACATATCCTCTCAGGGCACAGTGGAATAAAACTAGCAATCAATTCCAGAGGAACTCTCAAAACTACAAAAATGCCTGGAAATTAAACAATCTGCTGCTGAATGATCCTTGGGCTATTGACAAAAATCAAAAGGGAAATCAAAAAGTTTTTTAATTGAATGACAAAGGTGACACAATCTTACAAAATCTATGGAATACAGAAAAAGCAGTGCTAAGGGGAAAGTTCATAGGTTTAAACACTTACTTCAAAAAGACAGAAAAATCACAAATTGACAACCTAATGTCAAGGAAGTAGAAAAAAAATAAAAAACCAAATCAAAAGCTAGCAGAAGGAAAGAAAGAACACAGCTCAGAGCAGAGCTAACTGAAATGGTAAACAAAAAAAATCCAAAGTATTAATTAAATAAAAGTTGGTTCTTTGAAAAGATAAACAAAATTAATAGGCCACTAGCCAGATTAAACAGAAATAGAAGAGAAAGAACTCAGATAAGCTCAACCAGAAATCAAAAAGGAAACATCACAACTGATACCAAAAATACCAGAAATACAAAATATCATCCATGACTATTATGAAAGCCTCTACACACAGAAACTAGAAAACCTAGAAGAAATGGATGAATGTTTAGAAACACACACCCTCCCAAGCCTGAATCAGGGAGAAATAGAAATCCTGAAAGACCAATAATGAATAGCAAGATTGAAAGAATGATAAAATGTCTCCCAACAAAAAAAGCCCCAGCCCATAAGGATTCACAGCCAAATTCTACCAAACCTACAAAGAACTGGCACCCATTGTACTGAAACTGTTCCATAACATTCAGAAATAGGAAACCCTCCCTAACTCATTCTACGAAGCCAGTATCACCTTTATGGCAAAGCCAGGAAAGAATACAACAAAAAAAGAAAACTATAGACCAATATCCCTTACAAACATAGATGCACAAATCCTCAACAAAATAATAGCAAACCAAATTCAATAGCACGCCAGAAAGATAATCCACCATGAGCAAGTGGGTTGCACCCCAGGGAGGCAAAGATGGTTCAACACATGCAAATCAATGAATATGATTCACCACATAAGCAGAAGTTTAAAAAAGACCATATGATCATCTCAATAGATGCAGAGAAAGCATTTAATAAAATCCAGCACCCCTTCATGATAGAAACCCTTGACAAACTAGGCATAGAAAGAACATACCTCAAAATAATAAAACCTATATTTGACAAACTCACGACCAATATCACACCCTCATACCAGATGGGGGGAAATTGAAAACATACCCCCTAATAACTAGGACAAGATAAGGGTGCCCACTGTCACCACTTCTATTCAACATAGTACTGGAAGTATTAGCCAGAGCAATCAAACAAAAAAAGAAATAAAGAGCATCCAAATCAGGAAAAAGGAGGTCAACAATCCTTGCTTGCTGATGATATGATCTTGTATCTAGAAAACCTTGAAGACTCTACCAAAAGACTCCTAGAATTGATAAATATATTGAGCAAAGTCTTAGGTTAAAAAAGCAATGTACACAATCAGAAGCATTTCTATATACTAATTAGAGTCAAGCTGAAAGTTAAATCAAAGACTCAATACCATTCACAATAGCTAACAAGAAAATAAAATACTTAGGAATTTACTTAACCAAGGAGGTGAAAGATCTCTAGAAGGAGAGCTACAAAATGCTGATGAAAGAAATCAAAAAAAAAGAAAAGAAATCATAGATGACACAAACAAATAGAAAACACCCCATGATCATGGATTGGAAGAATCAATATTGTTAAAATGTCTGTACTACCTAAAATGATTTACCGATTCAATACCAACCTCATCAAAATACCAACCCCATATTTCACAGATCTAAAAAATAATCCTACACTTCATGTGGAACCAAATAACCAAAGCAATCTTAAGCAAAAAGAACAAATCTGGAGGCATCACATTACCAGACTTCAAATTATACTACACTGGTATACCAACCAAAACAGCATGGTATTGGTACAAAAATAGAGACATAGACCAATGGAACAGAACAGAGAACCCAGATATAAAACCATCTATTTACAATAAACTGATCTTCAACAAAGCAGACAACAATGCATACTAGGGAAAGGAAACCGTATTCAATGAATGGGGCTCAGAAAATTGGATAGCCACATCCAGAAGAATGAAATGGGATCTCTATTTCTCACCATATACAAAAATTTACTCAAAATGGATTAAAGACCTAAATGTAAAACCTGAAACCATTAAAATTCTGGGACAAACTGTAGTAAAAACTCTTCCAGACATTGGCCTAGGCAAAGAATTTATGACTAAGACCCTACAGGCAATTACGGCAACAACAAAAATAAATAAATGGAACTTAATTAAATTAAAAAGTTTCTCCACAGCAAAGGAAATAATCAACAGAGTAAATAGACAACCTTCAGAATGGGTGAAAATATTCTCAAAGGCCTAATATCCAGAATCTACAAAGAACTCAAATGAATCAGAAAGAAAGAAACAACCCCATTAAAAATAGGCAAACGATATGAACAGAGTTTTTCAGAAGAAGATATACAAATGACCAACAGACATATGAAAAAATGTTCAACATCACTAATAATTGGGGAAATGCAAATTAAAACCGCATTGAGATACCACCTTGCCCATATCAGAATGGTCATTATTGAAAAATCAAAAAACAATGGATGTTGGAGTGATGGAATGAAAAAGGAACACTTATACATGTTTAGTGAGAATGGAAATTAGTACAATCTGCATGGAAAACAGTATGGAGATTCCTTAAAGAACTGTAATAAAAGTAGACCTACCACTTGATCCAACAATTCCACTACTGAGTAACTCCCCATAGGAAAAGAAGTCACTATATCAAAAAGACGTCTGCACTAGAATGTTTATCACAGCACAATTCACAATTGCAAAGAAATTGAAGTAACCTAAGTGTCTGTCAGTTGATGAGTGGATAAAGAAAATATGGTATATGTATACCACGGAGTACTACTCAGCTATAAAAAGAAATGAAATTCCTTTTGCAGCAACTTGGATAGCACTGGAGAACATTATCCTAAATGAAGTATCTCAGGAATGTAAAACCAAACACCACAGGTTCTTACATATCAGTGGAATCTAAACAATGTGCACGCATGGTCATAAAGTGCTGTAAAGGACACTGGGAACTAAGAAGGGGATGAGGGATCAAAACTTACTTATTGGGTATGATGTATACTATTCTGGTGACAGGAATACTGTAAACGCTCTGATTTCAGCATTATATAATCAATGTTAACAAGAACACTATACCCCCTAATATTTTGAAATAAAAATTATAAAAATAACAGACAATAATAAGTGTTGGTGAGGATGTGAAGAAATCATAACCCTCATATGCTGCTGTTGGGGATATAAAAATGGTGCAGCAGCTTTGGAAAACACTCTGGCAATTCCTGAAGAGGTTAAACAGAGTTACCATGTGACCTAGCAATTCCAGTTGAGATATATATCCAAGAGAAATGAAAACCTAGTCCATACAAAAACATGTACATATTGATATTTGTAGGAGTATTATTCATAACAGCCAAAAAGTGGAAATCACCCAAATGTCCATCAACTAATAAATATAGTATATCCATGCAATGAAATATTATTTAGGAATGAAGTGCTGATCTGTGCTATAACATAGATGGCTCTTGAAAGCATTATGCTAAGTGAGAGAATCCAGTCACAAAGACCACATATTGCATGATTCCATTTATATGAAATGTCCAGAACAGCAAATATATAGACAGAAAGCAGATTATTGGTTGCCTAGGGCTAGGACGGAGAACTGGGAGAAATGGGGTGTCCCTGCTAATGGGTACATGATTCCTTTTTATGGTGATAAAATATTCTAAAATCAGACTATAATGATAGCTGCAAAACTCTGAATATATTTTTTAAAAACAAATAATTGTACACTCTAAGTGGGAGAATTTAATGGTATGTGAATTATATTTAATAAAGCTATTTTAAAAATCATTCCACAAATAAACCAACCTATAAAGCACAATAAAAAAGAAAGAAATGACACTCATAGACATGGAGGTTAATGAGCAGTCTTTTGGTGGTTTTTGTTTGTTTGTTTTTAATTCAGGATACTATGGGGGTACAAATATTTTGATGACATATAATGCATTTGCCTCATGCAAGCCAGGGCTACAAGTGTGCCCTTCCCACATACAGTGCACTCCACTTCCATTAGTTGTGGGTTTACCACCCCCCCACCTGCCCACCTGACCAGCACCAAGTGAGTATTACTACCATGTGAGCACCTTAGAGTTGATCACTTAGTACCAATTTGATGGCAAGTACAC